>JANJGK010001513.1:172500-177500 GCA_039081455.1 Macrobrachium rosenbergii | reverse complement strand
TGACTTTAAAAGGACAAATTTTAAGTCTGTAGGGTTTTTTTTGACAGTTTTATCACTTATGGTAGATGAAAACATTCATGGAATCCTTTATGCTTTCATATTATAAAATTTAATTCGAAATAACAGAAATATATTAAATTTTATATGCAAATAGGTAAGACGAAGTTTAATGTTTGCTGTTAGTTTAAATGATTCCTATCTTGTCATATAAAATGGGTCCTTTTCCATAATGGTAAACTCATAATTTTAACTACGCTTACCTTTTGTCCCTTGTAGTTTAGAGGTGCGTGTTCCTCAGTTTGGGAAGTTTAAATGCTTCACTGCGGATTACATATCTGTGACACTAATTGCCAAGGGCACTAATGAATTTGATGGCACAAATTTTTAAGTTATACACATACCTCATGTTAGGCTAAATACTTGTGCTATTTTCCACAATACAGTAAATAACGATGGTAATTTATCAATACTGATGATGAAGCTATGATTTATAACGTTAGTATAAAATGAAAAATGTTTTACCTAATTCTTGTCGTCCTCTTCAATGTTCCGTATTCGATTTGCAATATATTAATACTTTCCTATACATACATACATACATACATACATACACACACACAATTCAAAATACAGTAATGTAAATTATATGTAGAATAGCAGGAGAGAAAAATAAAGTTGTAACTTTGATCAAAAACGTCGTCGACCAAAAGCCAAATAACCATTATTGCAACGGAAGAAAACGAAGATTCAACTTTGGAGGACTGCCGGTATCAGCCTCCAACAGCTTCCAACACTGCCAGTGCAAAATAAGGGAAGAGGGAAAGGTTTTTCCTTTTATGCTTCTCACTCAACATGAGGAAAAGGGGCTGGATGTTATTTTCATGGACTGAGGTATATTACGAATTTACGAGTTGGAAATTTGATCTTCTCTCATTTAACTTAGTTTTGGGCGAGTGTATGTGGATTCAGCAATATGAAAAATAACCCAGTTTATATTCGGTCTTAAAAAGGACTTGTCTTTTAAGGAGAGAAAAAACAAGCACACCAATATACATGAACATGTATATGTGTATATATATATATATATATATATATATATATATATATATATATGTATATATATATATATATATATATATATATATATATATGTGTGTGTGTATAAATATTATATATATATATATATATATATATATATATATATATATATATATATATATATATATATATATATTATACATATACATATGAGAATCTGAATAGATATTGTAATTATGTAATTATACTCTCTCTCTCTCTCTCTCTCTCTCTCTCTCTCTCTCTCTCTCTCTCTCTCTCTCTCTCTCTCTCTCTCTCTCTCTCTCTCTCTTCGTAGAAAGAAGTCGTATTTTCAGGTCACTCAGCCCCTTTTAAACTGCATTCTTAAAATGCCCAATATTATTTACACAATTACTTTTGAGTGAATGATGACCTGTATGAAAACAAGACTTGGTATGCTATATCCTCACACACACATACACACATACACATACATAAATACATAAATACATTCATATATATATGTAATGTATAATATATGTATATATATATATATATATATATATATATATATATATATAATACACATATATATATATATATATATATATATATATATATATATATATATATATATATTTATACACACACACATATATATATACACTGTATATGTGTGTATATATATATATATATATATATATATATATATATATATATATATATATATATATATATATATATATATATATATATATATATAAAACTATACATATATATACACACATATATACAGTATATATATACACATATATTATACATATAAATATGTATATGAATGTATTTATGTATGTATGTATGTGTATGTGTGTGTGAGGATATAAAATACCAAGTCCTGTTTTCATACATACAGGTCATCATTCACTCAAAAGTAATTGTGTAAATAATATTGGGCATTTTAAGAATGCAGTTTAAAAGGGGCTGAGTGACCTAAAAATACTTCTTTCTACGAGAGAGAGAGAGTAATTACATAATTACAAGACCTGTTCAGATTCTCATCTAAACATATATTTGAACGTTTCTGAGACACTTTTATTATAAAATTGTACCACAAGGAACTTTCGCATTTTCTAGTATTTTCACTGACTCTTTCAGTTCACGTCTCCCGGTACTTTCCCTTCGCCATAACTGTGATCCTTCGGGTGGAAAATTTCCACAATCGAGCCTCTCCTAGAGCCGAGGTCTTAAGATGTCCTTATCAGCGTGAGTGAAAGATTGCAGAGTATTAAATTCTTAAGAAATTAATAGGTAATTTTCTCTTTGACTCTCTATTAAACTAGTTTTGATACGCGTATCCTCTACCAATAGGAAGAGATAATATAGGGTACGTCTCGTCGAGAAATGCTACAGATTGATATTCTTGTAAATCTAGAACGAAAATTGGTGAAGCATCGTTATTTGATTTTATTTTTTCGCAGCAGTTTAATTTTCGCGAACGCTTTTGTAAATGGCGAAAGTTAACGGTATCAGTATATCTCAGTTTTCTGTTTAAAAGAGCAGTATGCAGTTATGATTCTCATGTCCGTAAATGGGAACTACTGGGAAAATAACAATATTTCTCTATGTGGATTTTGTGCCCATGATTAATATCTAAATATAAATGGCATTATTAATATTGGCTAAACTGGCTAAGCGCTATGAACGAATATTTTTCTCTTTTGGAGATTTAGATATATACAGTGCATATATATATATATATATATATATATATATATATATATATATATATTATATATATATATATATATATATATATACATATATCAATAGGGCCTATTGGTTGGTTGCGTTACGATATAGAATTGTATTTTTACGATCTGCTCCTCTATAGAAAGTGCTACATTCATCTGACCTAAATAGCGTTAATTATTTAGCGAAAGGCAATTTTTTCGTATCTTCCTCCAAATGATTTTGTTTCTTAAAATTTCTCACGGGTAGATAAGTTTCGTATTTTAGACTAACCTTTTCAAAGGTTTGTATATCTAAAGAGCCTGTTGTCCCACTTACAGTCAGTGTTGATTCCCAGTTGTACAGTTTTGATTTCTCTGACAGTAGATAAAAGTTTATGGGCCTCAAATTTGCCTTATTGTCATATGGATCTGTAAATGCTTACAATATAAAGTACAGAAAAAAAGGAACACTGAAATTTACGTCGCCCATCGTAAGCTGAGTACATTTCCCAGACGGATGTCCCCTGAGAAAGGAATGGCTTTTAGGAAGAAGATTATTTGGTGTAAGTCGGAGAGTCGGTTAACAGGTCTTTATATCAAATGAAAAAAGCCCAAGCCATGTTTTCATAAATACATACAAATCAGTGCGAAAAGTACATAAATCAGTCTCATTCTGTTGCCTTCTTTTTTTTTGGGGGGGGGGGGGGTTGTGATACCATGGGGATCATTGCTGATAAGATTTATCTTTTACTGTGTTTTAAATGTTTATTATGGATTTTCTGGAATAATGAAATCCACCTATCTTAGAAAATGACACTACCTGAAGAAATAAATTCTCGTTTACTGGCTGAAGTTACTCCATCAATAAACGGAAACAATGAATCAGAAGTACACAACATACCACAAACACATTCCCACAATTCTTTTCGATTCATACGAAGTATCTGACTTGTAAGTTCAAACGACTCTCGCCATAGGCCCTGCGTACCCAAAGAACCTGTGGCTATCGTCTCTCGTTCTTGATATGCAGAAGAGGATCTCTGAGAGGAAGTGCTAAGGAACTTCCATAGTCTCACACTGCTACACAGCAACTGGGTCAACGACACCCTTGCAATATATTAAGGCAAGGATCTTCCACTAGGGCCCGTTTCGTACTTGCTTCAATGAGATATGACTCGTATATTAAAGTATGATTTAGATGTTTTATAGGTATACATCTGTGACCATTTTGCCCCTAATCAGAGAAAAGTGTGAATAATAATAATAATAATAATAATAATAATAATAATAATAATAATAATAATAATAATAATAATGATGATGATGATTCGTTTTTGATGATGATGATGATGATTATTATTATCATTATTATTATTATTATTATTATTTTTATTATTATTATTATTATTATTATTATTATTATTATTATTATTATTATTATTATTATCATTCTACTACGATTCTGGTCAAACTTTATTGGTAGACTTTGGAATGGGTTGTAATTTTTCCAAAAATATCCTATTTTGTATGAACCTATTTTCAAGGTCACCGGTGAATTTAAATGCCAGGTGTGAGGCATCTCTGCTACACCTCTTTTATTTTGGTCATCAAAATAAAAGATTTCTATGTCCATAATGTTAAAATGTCAACTTATAGTATTTTTTCTGTATGCATGAGGATACTCCCAGAGAGTAATGTTTACGGCATTTTTGACTTACGTATCAAAATTACCAAGGATTTGAGAACTGTCCGAAACAGGTCAAGTTAATAAACCTTTCTCGACATTCGCTCTTCCTGAGAGAACACTGCAGTGATAATGCAGAATTTCTGAACGTTGCTCAGTCGCCCCTGTCATGAAACATTATACAATTTACCTGATAACTACATAGCAAAGAGTTCATTTATGAGACTGACAAGCTGTCAGTTGTGAATAAAGAACCGAGCCTGTGCCTATAAGAACCTCTTCAATGTTATTACATTTTTCTATCCAGCAGTAATATCAGCCGCGGGCCCAATGCAACTGAGACGGGAAGTGATAATCAAATAGTATATCAAAAGAGGAAAATCTTCTGCATTGTTTATGCTGTTTTTAATATTAATATTACCATTACTATTTCTTTATAACAATAATAAAAGCAAAACTATGACAAGGTATTCTGAAACAAATGAGGAAAGAAAGACAGCCTTAATCCCCTCCGCTTTTCATAAAAACGTTTGCTTCTAAATAAACCG
>JANJGK010001513.1:132500-167500 GCA_039081455.1 Macrobrachium rosenbergii | reverse complement strand
TTTTTTCATTAAGGAAAGATTCTTCTGAGCATGAAGTGGAAAAGATGAGGATTCCTTTGGACTTGTTCTTTACCCAAATATCATCTTATTTTGTTTTATACTTTCTGTGAATCCCATTATTCACGTGAGAACGGGTACGATTCTCATTATTATTATCATTTTTAATAACGCAACCTGCTGTTCGGAGTACTCTTGGGGATGATTAGAACAACTTCAATAGAAAATGTGGCCCAAACCTTAAAACTTTGCTGAAGTGACTTTGTCAAGGAAGAATATTCTTCGATAAGTAAGTAGCTACTTATCAAGGTGAAAGCATCATTTTAATACCCCCCCCCCCCTCTCTCTCTCTCTCTCTCTCTCTCTCTCTCTCTCTCTCTCTCTCTTCTCTCTCTCTCTCTCTCTCTCTCTCTCCTCGTTCCAGCCACATATCTGTTAACAATACCGGAGGCATCAGCTCTGCAATAGCCGGTTTCAGGTCACATTCTTTTCATAAAGGCAGCAAATGAATCCCAAATGCAAAAGAAAAAAAAAACAGTTATTAACAGCTGCTGGAGATTTATACTTTGGAATATATCGACATACGCAGATAGGTTAGTATGTATTATTTTAAAGGACAGCAGATTATACTAATATGCAGTTATAACTACGTACCAATAGTTTGTTGAAATAGACGTATCTGAAATATCGAATGTTTTGTTCATAAACAAGATATGAGTAAGCGATAATTCATTCATTATTAACAACTCTATCTAGACAGTATTTGGAACAAGTACTAGTTCTTTTGGTGTTATGAAACTCGATGAGATTTTCAGTACATTATAATTAACTCCTCCATAGAGCTCTTTCTTAAAACTTCCATGACTGTTTCAAAATCTACATCATTACTCCTTATGTAACATTTAAACCATTGTTATCAGACACAAATTATAATTTTACTTTTATCTGTCCTTGTGGAGAAAGATATTCATGATTTCAAGTTTTTCACTTTTGACCGCATATTCTTATTGTCCAGTATCTTTACTTTTCACTTCCTTTTCACTGCATTTCATTCACAAACATTAAGCTACAAACTGGGGAGCGATGTCGTTCTTCAACCATTTGGTGGTTCGAGTCCACCTGGTGGACGGATCGCATAATTATAAATTCCTCCTTCCATGTTTCTTCCGAGGTTGAGTGAATTTCATATTAACAGACAATTGTAGTTAAAATATTTATAAATTCAAACAAGGAAAAAATGCACCGAAGTTTCCCTCGGCACAATCAAGTTTTCTGTACAAGCCGCCAAAGCGTATAATCAAAGGCCACCGAAAAAAAATTTATCTTTAGGTGGTGTCTCGGTGTAATGCTGTATGAGCCGCGGCCCATGAAACTTTAAGTACGGGCCGGTGGTGGCCTATCCTATATTGTTGCCAGAAGCACGATTATGGCTAACTTTAACCTTAAATAAAATAAAAACTACTTAGGCTAGAGGGCTGCAATTTGGTATGTTTGACAATTGGAGGGTGGATGATCAACATACAGCTCAACCAGTTTTCCAACTCTCACAACTGTTAGAGTATCGTGTGTCATAGGCTAAAAAAATATCGAATGGCGGTGACATTTGATATTTCATTATAACATAATACCAAGATATAAATGCATTTATCTATTAATTAGTTGTGAGGAATGAAGTTTTGCAATAAAAATGTCATCCTATCCAAAACTGTCAATAATTTCTTTTAATTTTTTCCACGAGATATTCTCTTTAGGCTCAACCTTATCGTAAAATGTATTTTTTTTTTATCAATAATAATGGTACTACGTAAATTCTTTATATCATTTAACAGGAATGGATTATGTCACTTACGTGAATCATATTTATTATTTACATTAAGATGACCACAAGAAAGTTGGCAGAGCCATAGATTACAACATATTTTCCATTTGGTTTCAATTTTGATTTTACGAAAATGTTGTGCCTAGTCAGTGATTAGGAGAGCCTTCTAATTTGTAATTAATCCAAGATATGTTCAACACATGAACACAAACTTATAACCAATATCTGACACTGATATTAGAAAAAAAAATATAAACCGAATAAAGTTCCCTCTTCGATGGTGTACAGGTATTTTGCATTACAGGCGTTCCAATGTCTAGGTAAGTGGTAAGAACCTATCATTATTAAACGTATATACACAATAAATTATTAATAATATTTATGGAATCGTTTTTCCTTATATATAAGACATCAACGCCATCTAATGAGCTGAAGCAGAAAAACAGTCATGTCAATGTGTAGTAGGGCAATTACGTCTTGACAAGACCGTAAGTTACCCACTACAAATGACGCGAAGAGGGTCAAATATAGCAGGACGCATACTACAGAAACGGAGCAAACTCAGATGGTCTAGGGAAAGCGTCCTCAAAAAACAAATAAAAATTGCGCCGAAGAAACTTCGCCGCAATCGAGTTTTCTGTACAGCCGCTACAGCGTATAATCAAGGCCACCGAGAATAGATCTATCTTTCGGTGGTCTCGGTATAATACTGTATGATCCGCGGCCCATGAAACTTTAACTACGGCCCTGTGGTGGCCTGTCCTATATAGTTGCCAGAAGCACGATTATGGCTAACTTTAACCTTAAATAAAAATTAGAACTACTGAGGCTAGAGGACTGCAATTTGGTAAGTTTGATGATTGGAGGGTGGATGATCAACATACCAATTTACAGCCCTCTAGCCTCCGTAGGTTTTAAGAATCGAGGGCAGACAGAAAAAGTCCGGACAGAAAAAAGTGCGGACGGAATAAAATGCGGACGGACAGACAAAGCCGGCACAATAGTTTTCTTTTACAAAAAACTAAATATGGGGCTGAACAATTACATAAAAAATGGATTAAAAGCCTCTCGTAATTTGGGAAAATCGTACGGCAAAAACCGTTCCGAAGTCGTTGGAAGAATCTTGACGAAGGCCGTTTATGACACTTACACGCTCAGGAAGATTTAGCAACCAATTAACAGCATCTGGAATTAAACTTCAGGATAACGTCAAAAGATCTCCAAAGATGGCCGGGAGTTTTTTTTTTATAATAATCTCCAAATAAAAATCCTAGAAATCACCATTCAATTTTTATTATCATTTAGAAACAAAGGGGCTGACTGAAAGCGCCATTGATTTACAAAAAGTTTTGAAGTCTTCAATGTTAGATTTTTTTTAATTAAAGAAAACTTTGCGGATATCATTTCAATAAATTACATGTCCTTTTAGATGCTGTAGCATTCTTGTAAAGTAACACTAAGATTTATCTATTATTATTTTGCTATTCACATTATTATGTTTTAATCTGGTTTCAGCAGAATTTAGAATGTTCCATATTACTGATCGTTGCATTTGCTATTCCTCAAAATATAATGGAAGATATCGCGTTGATAATACCAAGAAATTATTAAAACATTGCACAAGTAAGGTCGCAATTTCTTTTTAATTTTTATTCTCTCTCTCTCTCTCTCTCTCTCTCTCTCTCTCTCTCTCTCTCTCTCTCCTCTCTCTCTCTCTCTCTCTCTCTATATATATATATATATATATATATATATATATATATATATAATTATGAATTAATGTTTCTTTGTACTCTATATACACGAACACACACACACACAGACACACACACACACACACACACACACACACATATATATATATATATATATATATATATATATATATATATATATATATATATATATATATATATATGCGTGTGTGTGTGTGTGTGCGCGCGCGCGCATACGTGAAATAGCATTCCATTACAATCATGTTAAAGTTATGTAGACCCTATGTTTATACTATTTTCAAGAATAATGCTCTGCACAAGAAAGGTGTCTCTAAAATTTAAGTAGTTGGCAGATTAAGGCAACGTTAGACTAGCAAGGTTTCCTGTTCTTAGGACAGGCAGTAAGAGATGTTAAACCTAGGGAAGGGAATACTGTGGAGTTACTTGTAAAATATATTGAGAAAGACGGTGTCTATCAGTAAGAACATTTTATAGCAGTAACTCTTGCTGTAATTTGAGAAAATCAACAACACAAGGTCTAGTTTGCAGAGAGAGAGAGAGAGAGAGAGAGAGAGAGAGAGAGAGGAGGAGAAGAAGGTGTTGTTGGCTGAACGTCTGGCGTCTTTTCTCGATGTTTTTGTGAAGTTACTGGGTCAGTTGTAGGTTTACTTGCTTCTAAAATTGCCATGTTGCCTGAATGATTCTTTCTTGTTATGGTCATGAGTCTAGTCCCGGGGATCGATTTTAGTTTTGGTAAAAGAAAACTATTGAGATGGTTTGTCTATCCGTCCGTCTATCCGTCCGCACCTTTTCTGTCCGCCCCCAAATCTCAAAAACTACTGAGGCTAGAGGGCTGTAAATTGGTATGATGATCGTCCACCCTCCAATCATCAAACATACTAAATTGCAGCCCTCTAGCCACAGTAGTTTTTTTTATTTTATTTAAGGTTAAAGTTAGCCATGATCGCCCGTCTGGCTATAGGATAGGCCACCAGCGGGTCGTGGCTGAAAAATTTCATGGGCCGCGGCTCATACAGCATTATATGCTGTACAGAAAACTCGGTTGCGCCAAAGAAACTTCGGGGCATTTTTTTACTTGTAATTGTCGCTATTCCTTTCAGTTACGCGGTGGATTAATGAAGGAAGGATGATCAATAAGCAGGTTATCCACAGACATATATAAATCGAAAATTCACAAATAAAGAGGATCCAGTCCCATTAAGGACCTTTAACAGCCTAAAGTTGAGCCTTCTTTAATTGAACGCGCCAACACTAAATGGATTGTTGATGAAAGTACGGACATTAAAACCTCCCATTATGATGACTAATGTGCAATTTTAATTAGGTTTGCCGCTCTAAATCGGATTGGCATTCATTATGTAGAATACATTTGACAACTTCTATCACTCCTGTCATGGTAACGTATGATAATGGGAATTCTCTGCGGCTGAGAAGCTCTGAAATTGAGGAGGCTCGAGTAACTGCGATAAACAACCATGATCCAACTCGTTCCAAAAAGTTCTAATTGATTTTCCACTTTGCTGCTCATTTGCTTTTGAAACTGAGAGGCTACGGAAGCCGTTAAGAAAAACTATAATGTTACATAAAGTTAATAATAATACTTACCAAAATAAACACAAAAGTTTGAAGTCAAAACAGTTTATCATTTAATTACATTCTGTTTTTGACAAATTACGTTATGTTAACAATTATGTAGATGCTGTGATGACTTTTTTCTGAAAAAATCAATTAAAAAGTAATAGCAATTTCATAGCTATCTCAGGAGTATATTTTATAAGTATGATTTCTAGCAGGTTTATGTATATATACACCATACATACATACATATATATATTTGTGTGTGTGTCTGGCTGTCTGTATGTATGTATGTGTCCAATGATTTTAGCAAAGGTAATAAGGTATACAAATACAGATTGATCTTTAAAATAATCAGCATTACCCTTACACCCCTTTAGCGTTCAACGACCGTGCACGGATGGCCTACAAAAATATATTTTGACAGCTTTCAAGCCACTTCCAAAAAATAGAATGCGTCGCCAGTAGTATTTTCTTAGACTTGAAACACTTAAAGCTCATGTTACATTTTGATTCACACCCGTTCCGCACCTGGAGAATGTCAACTCTCCTCTCTCATGTTTTTGCTTCTCTTAAATGAATCATTTTCGCGATAATTTTTCATGTTATATTCCTCTTTGATATGGAAGATGACATGTGAGCAATACTCTTTCATTTTCATTTTGCTTCATGACCATACTCAGGCAAAACACATTCGTTTTACCTTTTCACTATCGCTTTCTTTCTTACTTCACATATCAAACTCCTCATACCTCACAACTCATACCATTCTTTCCTTCATATATTCAAGAGACATTTTTGGAGAGCTACTTCTGTTTTTTATGTCTTGTTTCATTGCTCCCCCTATCAGCTGTTACAAACATTTTTTTAATATTTCATAAATAGATTTAACATCTGTAATGTTTCCCTTGTTCCATAATTTACATATGCCAAGCCCACGCTGTCTTTCTTTCATTTTTTTTATTAATATTATCTTATAAATACAACAAAAACCTTCTAGAATCTTTATATCGGGAAATACATTGAAAACATTCACCTCACACCCCTTTTCTTTTGTAGCTGTAACGCTATAAAAACTAAATTAAGCTTTATTATCCAACATGTTTCCAGTAAACATCCTTTAATTCCAGTTTGGATCCATTTTATAAAGAATTGAAAGTATCATCACCTTTGATGTTCGCAAGAATGATCGTCTGAAAACAATCGTTGTATAATGATCTAAACAAGTACATTATCTCTTGTCATCTTTGGAGTTCTTCGTGTTCATACCCCGTAGGGGGATAGTGCCGCCCAGTGCACCTCACGTGGTGCACTGTAGGCATTACTTAAAAGTCTTCGCAGCGTCCCTTCGGGCCCCTAGCTGCAACCTCTTTCATTCCTTTTTACTCTACCTCCGTTCATATTCTCTTTCTTCCCTCTGACTTTCCACCCCCTCTAACAATTGTTTCATAGTGCAGCTACACCTTTCAAATCTTCTTACTGTCAATTCCCCTTTCAGCCCTGAATGACCTCATAGGTCCTAGCGCTTGGCCTTCTATATTCGTATTCATATTAAATCGTTTACATTTTTTTGGCTAAATTAAGATTGACGGTTAATAGATGTTATTATACTATGCACATCAGAAAGTTAAATACGACGAAGTAAATACGTATGAATAAAGGTTTGTATTTTTTTCTCTGGATAGCTCTCTTTGTAAGTGGTTTTTCAGGAAACAGCTACCTCCTTTGGTGTTTACGTAACTTAAGTAAATGCCATAGTCCCGGTACACGGGCTTCCACAGTCATGGAAGCGAGTCCAGTTGCTTGAGGATGTGCTTTTCCTTCTTATGCATTTTGCATGTGCTTCCAATAGTGTGACGGACAGTTCAGTTAAGGAGCTCTTTCACGGAGGACTGTCAGGAAAATATTTTCATGCGTGCATATTTTACCTGTTTACTTTCTTTCTAGTTTCATTTGTTAAATCTATCTTTTCCCTTCTCACTAAACAAGTGTCGTTTTAGTGGGCGTGTTTTGCACTGCCTAGTGGAAAGCTACACCTTGAAAACTTAATATTACTTCCTCAGTACTGGGGTTGTTTTAGTGGATTTAAATACATTCATGGTGAATACTCTGTGACTGGTGTGCTCTTTGCTATTGCTAAATTCATTGTTCTCATTTGTTGTGCTCCTTCCATTCTATATAGTTTTTCTATTATAGCACGCATTGTTAATGCTTCTAATTCTTTTAAGTACATAATAATAATAATAATAATAATAATAATAATAATAATAATAATAATAATAATAATAATAATAATAATAATAATAATAATAATAATCTCATTAAGCAACAAAATGGTGAAGATATCCACAAAGATATCAGTTTCAATATCTATTAAAAATATTTTCAAAACGAGAGCTTTCGAGAACCTGCTCGATTCTCCTTTCAAGGTGAACAGAGCTGGTTCTCCAAAGCTCCCATTCTATTTGTATTTTTAATTATATATTTACATTGAAGTTATTTTGGATTTCTTCACCAATAATAATAATAATAATAATAATAATAATAATAATAATAATAATAATAATAATATTTAGGGCGACTATGCTATGCACATGATAATGACGCTTAAAATTGTCATAATACCAGCAAAGTTGGAAATGGTGACAGTGAATCACAAAAATATAAACAGTGAATCTGGAAAATATGTATCCCACCAAATGCAGTTCAGCCCAATTCTCAAAATATTTCGTAAGATGACAAGAGTCAAACATTTCTACCGCTGCAGCGTCCAAAGGAAAAAGAAACGGAGGAAATCTTCGAATAAATATTTACCCTATAGAAAAGCGAGATACCGAATTCAGGAAATTCTCTTTCATAGAAAAATTCATTTAATGACGTCAAGAATTTGTATTCGAAAATCAGACTGCTCAAGTCGAGAGGAAAGGCCAAATTGATGTTCAACGTAAGGGAAAAGGAAGAGGTAAGTATTGGCTAAAAGTGTAAAAAAAATAGAGGTATAATATAATGTTTAATTTTCCCGTTTTTTATTTTATTTGATTTTTTTGGTAGATATCGAAACTAACTTATCTTTTGCAATAATAAACTCAGGATCATTTCATCAGAGAGAGAGAGAGAGAGAGAGAGAGAGAGAGAGAGAGAGAGAGAGAGAGAGAGAGAGAGAGAGAGAGAGCCGACCACCGAATGATTATCGAATTTTAGTTATTAACAGTTTTCAACTGTCTTATGCCTAAATAAACATATCCTGAAGCGTTAATGCTAAAATTTTTTTTAGATTGGTTTACTGACAATTTTGTTCATCGCTTGTTTGGCACTGTGAATGACAAATTCTAAAAAAAAAAAAAATTGTAAAAAACGTCTGCATGACTAATTCTGGATAGGTGCAAGTGAGTTATACACTGTTTGGACTGTTTTATATGTAATTAAACTTATCTTGAAGCGTTATTGCTAAAAAAAAAATAAAATTTTAGATTGGTTCATCGCTTGCACGACACTGTGAACGAAAAATTGTAAATAAAAAAAAAAATACTTGTAACCCGCTACAGTATCCCATTCTCCCTAGCGCTAGCGTTTGAGAACACGGGTTATAGTGATATAAGGATAACTTGCTCAAAGTGTCCTAATTGTCTCATAATTCTTGAAACTTCAAAATTTTATTGGTTTTACCGTTTTCTGAAAACTTACTTTTTTTCAACATAAAAGCCGAAATATTACGTCCTGGGTTATCTAATCTCAATGAGCGATAAGAAAGAAAAAGCCATTATACTGCAGTGTCCAGGCAAAGTGTAAATCTATTCAGGAAATGGTACCTTGAAGATCAAGTGAGGTCAATTGTGCCGAAGTGGGTGGCCCCGCCCGCCTCCCCCAATTCGCCCAGCCCCTGACTCCTCCTAACACCCCAGTAACTGGGTTTTTCTTAAACACTATATAGTATACACCAAAAAGCCTAGAAATTGTATAAGAAATTATGAAATTTCAGGTCGTTTATCTGTACATAAACTAAATGCTTGAAAATATTACCTCTTCACAAATTCCAGCGGAATATTAGTAAATACACAATAATTTTAACATTGTAACTGCATAAAGACCTTTTGAATTTTTAAAGATGAAAATACTGCGCGGCTTTTCAGATTATTTACTAAAATAGTCTGGCAGTTATAACTCCATTTTTTCTCCTCTGTTCAACGTTAAGGATTATAATTCTAAATAGAATAAGATGTTCTTTGTAAGAACAGAAGAAAATGACAGAATAAGTACATAAAAGCCAAACTGACCAGTCCCAACATATCAAAAAAAGCTCCCGTACTCAATTCTAGCTATGAGCAAAAAAAATAAATAATTAAATAAATAAATAAATAACTAAATAAAAATTTAAAAAACACCAAATAAACCACTTTCTCAGACCGCTCGTTTGAAAGTTATTACCGGTCGTGTGACCTATACTGCGTGCGTATGTGTGTGTGTGTTTGTGTGAGTTTATGCACAAAAGCATGATGAAGTAGAATAGCTTAAAAAAAACGTTTCCGAAGAAAGCGGAATCAGCAAATGTTACTACCATGAAAATGATAAATAAAGCAATAACTATACCTTGAATACTCAGAATTAGACAATTATATCATTCGCTATGTAACGGAAAATGTGAAGTTTAACGCAGCCAAAAAAAAGGGAAAAAAATGCTGAGTTGAATTGACAGCGGAAAGAATAGAGTGAAGATAATAATAAAAAAATATCAAAGAAAAATCAAGACATAAAGTTGGAACCAAGGCTTGTTTAAGAGGAAAGTTGAAAATGATCAGTTACGCTTTCTTGTCACGTTGCTGTTAGTTTTTTTCTCCGCAAAACCCGAGTGTTTCAAGTCATTTATTTGATATGTTGTTTAAATTCCCCACTTATAACTTCGTGGTTTCGTAGCACGTGGCTATGCCCGCAGGAATAAAAAAAAAAATGAACGGTTATGGAAGTCATTGTGGGAAAAAAGAAGAAATTGGAAAATGAAATATCGAAGTCCAATTATTTGGAAAATTAGTCATGATAACTCATCCGCTCCAAAGCTCGAGAATACGAAGAGCAAGAAACAATGAGAAAGGAAAAAAGAAAAATCCATTAATAAATCTTCAGAGAGCATTCCAACGGCACTCGACCTCAGGGTCAGGCTTCGAGGAGTCATGAATATACCGTAGACAATAGGCATTATTGATTTCCGAATTTGCAGAACCCTCACTTAGGCTCCTGAAATTTTTGTCATTTGTTTGCTCATTGTTGTTTTGTTTAGATATGAAGAATCCTCTTACTTGAGAGAGAGAGAGAGAGAGAGAGAGAGAGAGAGAGAGATGATGTAACTGACATAAGCGTTTGAAATATGATGTGAAAACTCCTGCAGCATTATGGAAGAAAATACACTTCATATTTATTTGCAAAACGGGTTTCACAGGCCTATGTAATAGGATATTTAGGATTCATATGATGTTAAAAGTAAGAAAAAATGTCGATGAAGATGGAATTTACTTTGTAGGTGACACATCTAAATCTAATATTATAACTTTGTAAAATATTTTAGTATCCTCACCACTACTGATATTATCACCGGTCGAGTAATAATAATAACAATTGAGGTTTGTTTTAATTTGCATAATAATTCTAATTCCATTTACTGACACGATTATTTACCCAGTACACCTCAAAGATAGAATGAATACGAAGTTTTACCCGCGTTTAGTCTTGTTTGTTGCAAGATAAAGCTACACTTAATCATATTATAATCCAGTAATCTTTTGCATAAAATATTTGATTACGGAGAGAGAGAGAGAGAGAGAGAGAGAGAGAGAGAGAGAGAGAGAGAGAGAGAGAGAGAGAGAGAGAGAGAGAAGATAATCGTATACAGTAAAAATATAGATACTTGATTTTAACTGCGCTAGTTTTATATGAACCTTTATGAGGATAGTATTCATTTAGTAGCGTCAGCACAGCATGTACTGGCGTTGATAAAAAAAAAATTCATTTATAATAAAATAATTTCATATTAGATTCATTTTAAAACAGATGTAGGAAAGTCATTTGTATTTTGATATTTAAATTCGTATTGGGTGAATCTTTAAAGTTTTTAAATAACCTATAACATTAGTATTGATTTTTATTTTAGTTACAAGAATATTTGTGTTTATATTCATGCCGTTTACCGTGAAGGGGGAAGGAGAGAGAGAGAGAGAGAGAGAGAGAGAGAGAGAGAGAGAGAGAGAGAGAGAGAGAGAGATTGGACATCTATATATTCATACTTTAATTGCTGATTCATTGGTTAAACCCTTAAGAAGAAAGCATCTACAATATCAGTCGCTTCTTGCGCTTACACAAGGGTTCATCAGCAGTGCACTGAACCTCTAAACGCACACTGCAATATTTACCTCTTTGCATCCCCTCCCAAAATTACTGGACATTTAATTCTATTCTCTCTCACTTCCTCTTCTTTAAACCCCTCCTATTTTCATCCTTTCACTCCTTTTAAGGCTCATAACAATTCCTTATGGAATGCACTCGTCATGATTGAAATTTACAGTCATGTTTTCAATCCTTCCATTCCATCATAACTTTTGTGTATCTTCATCTTTTCTTCAACCGTAAAATGATCTGATTTTTGTACAACCCACTCACTAAATATTTGACATATTACATGACACAATATCTTGGGTTTATGAAGTTTTCTATCTGCATATTAGTTTTCACCAGGTTCTGCTGCTTCTCAAAACAGGAAAAAAAAAAGTAAAGATAAAAGACGAAAAACCACTGAGGACAGTTGGTCCCCTTATTCGACCTCAAGAGGCAACTGGTGGGCTTTAATGCTATAAAGGAGAGTCATTATTACTACACACATTACCTTATTAGGCCTCTCCTCTCGCCTCCCAAGTGTTGCATAATTTCTCTCGGGTTTTAACACGTAACAGCTCATTCGCTCGACATTTTTATTTCTAACGAGTTTTAGTTTGCATTATTTTGAAAACTTTGTAACTTAGTGTAATAACATGCAGGAAATGTGTAAAGAACAATAAAGCTAAAAGAAAAAGGAGGAAAATCTCGAAGGTAATACTGTAAGGTTTCGTCGTAAAATTTTAGTTAAAACTTTCCCTTCTTCTTCACTGGTTTTTTTCTGTTTCCTGTTACGTTATAACGACTCTCTAATCATGGAGGAAAATATCAATGAGAATAATTTGCTTTTTACGAGTATTTCCTATCTTATAACTATTATTTGCCATTACTATCCTCCCGTGCATTCATTTCCAAAAAAATATATGTAAAACCTATTCATAACACATTCCTCAATCAGATTAACAAATGGAATATATGATCAGTGTCTTTCAATAATTTTATCATTCATCACTCAGCTCGTAACCAACAGGTGATGCACGTATGTACAGTAAATGTAAAGAGGAGGGAGGATGAGAACGGTCGCTAGTCACAGAAAGGACGAACAATGAAACAGACTATATTTACATTTTTTGGTATTTCAGTTGACTATCTAATTAATTAGCAAATTTTTCTCCAGATGACTGAATTGAAGTAGCCTTTGAGTTATGGTTCTGTCGCTTAAATCCTTATATTCCGAAATTTATAACTTCTATTATTTAAAGATCAGGTTACAGTTTATTTTAGAGATAAGTACATGCCTAATTATTTTCCACAATACGCGGAAAGATATATTCCATACAGTACAGTAAAGAGATGAAAAATTTTCTCCTTAGTCATTCCCTCATGGAGGAAATATTTTCTTATATCATGTTCTTCCATATTACAACATTAACATGATCTATTTCAGTGTCATATTCTTCACGTCTCAAGATTATTATCAGGCAAATTATCTATCCCTGTCTGTGACATCATATCACCTTTAAACGAGTCAATCTACAATTATCCTTTACTATCACTTTCCGACCTTTACGTATGAAGTCTGGAAAATCACGGTGTGCCAAATTAGCCTTGTTCCAGTTAGGCACGTTTAACATGTAATCTAGAAGATGACAGGCGTGGAGGTAAGAAGCTGAACCCAGTCGCATTATATGTTGAGAAAGTTTGGCATAAATCCAATCATTCAAAAGGTCAATTCGTAGTATGTGAACGTAACTATAACCTGGTTTGCCATCAAACCTATATATCATATATAAAAGTGAATGGTTGTAGGTTGGCATATTTGTTGTATGTGCGATATAGAAATCCGAACCGCTTGACCGATCTAGACAAAATTTGGCACTGGCCATCATTTGACCCAACTTAGATAACAGTGTAGGTTTAAAACTCGTACGCCACCCCCACCCCCTTCCCCTTCACGCCTCCCCTTTGTACCTTTTGTGGTCATTAAACTCTACGGGTTTCTCATACCAAATTTCATGTACTCGAGACCATAGAAACATAATACTGAAAATGCTTTTCAGTCGGATAAAAGAGAGAGACAGCACAGTAATGTGTGAATAAAAGGGACAGTCGCCACAGCATTACCTGGATAAAATGGACAGTCACCACAGTAATACCTGGATAAAAGGCACAGTCACCACAGTAATAACTGGTTAAAGGTGACAGACAGCAAAGTAATATCTGGATAAAAGAGACAGTCACCACAGTAATACCTGAATAAAAGGGACAGTCACCAAAGTAATAACTGGTTAAAAGTGACAGACGGTACAGTAATACCTTGATAAAAGGGACAGTCACCACAGCAATACCTGGATAAAAGGGACATTCGCCATAGCAATACCTGGTTAAAGGTGACAGACAATATAGTAATACCTGGATGAAAGGGACAGTCACCACAGTAATACCTGGATAAAAGGGACAGTCATCACAGTAGTACCTGGATAAAGAGGACAGACAGCACAGCAATAACTGGATAAGAGGGCCAGTCACCACAGTAATATATGGATAAAAAGGACAGTCACCACAGTAATACCTGGATAAAAAGGACAGTCACCATAGTAATATCTGGATAAAAGGGACAGTCAACACAGTAATACCTGGATAAAAGGGCCTGATAGCACAGTAATACCTGGATAAAGGTGACAGTCAGCACAGTAATATCTGGATAAAAGGGACAGTCACCACAGTAATACCTGGATGAAAGGGACAGTCACCACAGTAATACCTGGATAAAAGGGACAGTCACCACAGTAACACCTGCATAAAGAGGACAGACAGCACAGTAATAACTGGATAAGAGGGCCAGTCACCGCAGTAATACCTGGATAAAAGGGGCAGACAGCGTAGTAATACCTGGATAAAGGTGACAGTCAGCACAATAATGCCTGGATAAAAGGGACAGTCACTACAGTTGTACCTGGATAAAAGGGGCAGACAGCACAGTGATACCTGGATAAATGTGACAGTCAGCACAGTAATATCTGGATAAAAGGGACAGTCACCACAGTAATACCTGGATAAAAGGGGCAGACAGCACAGTAATGCCCGGTGAAAGATCCGCACAGTAATATCTGGATAAAATGGACAGTCACCACAGTAATACCTGGATACAATAGACAGTCACCGCAGTAATACCTGGATAAAATGGACAGTCACCACAGTAATACCAGGATAAAAGGGGCAGACAGCACAGTAGTTTCTGGATAAAAGGGACAGTCACCACAGTAATACCTGGTTAAAGCTGACAGTCAGCACAGTAATATCTGGATAAAAGGGACAGTCACCACAGTAATAACTGGATAAAATGGACAGTCACCACAGTAATATCTGGATAAAATGGACAGTCACCACAGTAATACATGGATAAAATGGACAGTCACCACAGTAATACCTGGATAAAAGGGGCAGACAGCACAGTAGTATCTGGATAAAAGGGACAGTCACCACAGTAATACTTGGTTAAAGGTGACAGTCACCACAGTAATATCTGGATAAAAGGGACAGTCACCACAGTAATACCTGGATAAAATGGACAGTCACTGCAGTAATACCTAGATAAAAGGGGCAGACAGCACACTAATATCTGGATAAACGGGACAGTCACTACAGTAATACCTGCATAAAATGGACAGTCAACACAGTAATATTCCCGGTGAAAGGGACAGTCACCACAGTAATACATGGATAAAACTGACAGTCACCACAGTAATACCTGAGATAAAATTGAGAGCCACCAAGGTAATCTCTGGATAAACGGGACAGTCACCACAGTAATACCGGGATGAAATGGACTGTCGCTACAGTAATCTCTGGATATAAAGGGCAGTCACCACAGTAATATCTGGATAAAAGGGACAGTCATCACAGTAATACCTGGATAAAAGGGACAGTCACCACAGTAATACCTGGGTAAAATGGACAATCAGCATAGTAATACCTGGATAAAATGGACAGTCACCACATTAATACCTGGATCAAAGGGACAGTCACCACTGTAATTCATGGATAAAATGGACAGTCACCACAGTAATACCTTGTTAAAGGTGACAGACAGTACATAATGCCTGGATAAAAGGGACACTCACCACAATAATACCTGGATAAGAGGGACAGTCACCACAGTAATACCTGGATAAAATGGACAGTCATGACAGTAATACATGGATAAAATGGACAGTCACGATGGTAATACCTGGTTAAAGGTGACAGACAGTATAGTAATACCTGGATAAAAGGGACAGTCACCACAGTAATACCTGGGTAAATGGTACAGTCACTACAGTAATACATGAATAAAATGGACAGTCACCACAGTAATACCTGGATAAAAGGGACAGTCACCACAATCATACCTGGATAAAAGGGACAATCACCACAGTAATACCTGGCTAAAGGTGACAGACGGTACAGTAATACCTGGATAAAAGGAACAGTCACCACAGTAATACCTGGATAAAAGGGACAGTCACTACAGTAATACATGCATAAAAGGGACGGTCACCACAGTAATACCTGGTTAAAGGTGACAGACAGTACAGTAATTCCTGTATAAAAGGGACAGTCACAACAGTAACACTTGAATAAAAGGTACAGTCACTACAGTAATACATGGATAAAATGGACAGTCACCACAGTAATACCTGGATAAAGGGGAGAGTCAACACAGTAATACCTGGATAAAAGGGGCAGTCACCACAATAATACCTGATTAAAGGTGACAGACAGCACAGTAATACCTGTATAAAAGGGACAGTCACTACATTAATACATGGATAAAATGGACAGTCACCGCAGTAATATATACCTGGATAAAAGGGACATTCACCACAGCAATACCTGGATAAAAGGGACAGTCACCACAGTAATACCTGGATAAAAAGGACAGTCACTACATTAATACATGGATAAAATGGACAGTCAACACAGTAATACCTGGATAAAAGGGACAGTCACTACAGTAATACATGGATAAAAGGGACAGTCACCACAGTAATGTTAAAGGTGACAGATAGTACAGTAATAGCCTACCTAGATAAAATGGGCAATCACCACAGTAATACATGAATAAAATTAACGGTCACCACAGTAATACCTGGTTAAAGGTGACAGACAGTACAGTAATACCTGGATAAAAGGAACAGTCACCACAGTAATACCTGGATAAAAGGGACAGTCACTACAATAATACATGAATAAAATGGACAGTCACCACAGTTATACCTGGATAAAATGGACAGTCACCACAGTAATACCTGGAAATACCTGGATAAAATGGACAGTCACCACAGTAATACCTGGATAGAATGGACAGTCACCACAGTAATACCTGGATAAAATGAACAGGCACCACAGTAATACCTGGATAAAAAGGACAGTCACCACATTATATAATACATAGATGAAATGGACAGTCACCACAGTAATACCTGGATAAAATAGACAGTTACCACAGTAATGCCCTGCATAAAATGGACAGTCACCACAGTAATACCTGCATAAAATGGACAGTCACCACAGTAATACATGGATGAAATAGACAGTCACCTTAGTAATACATGGATGAAATGGACAGTCACCACAGTAATGCATGGATAAAATGGACAGTCACCACAGTAATACCTGGGTAAAATGGACAGGCACCACAGTAATACCTGGATAAAAGGGACAGTCATCACAATAATACTTGTTACTGCGAGGCTTTACACCACCTGCTGACGACAAATCAGAATTCTTTGGAACAGGGGTGTGTTGCGGGAACTTTAATGTAGTTTCAGATAATTAGAAATCAAACAGAAAATATGTCCACCAAAAATGTTTGTTTTGATGCCAATACTTATTTTTAATGAACATGGAAGTTTAATAAAATCAAAGTTTAAAATAAATAAATAAATAAATAAATAAATAAGTAATGATTATATCTTCTGTGGGCTAATCCATGGGGTCAACATTTACGAATAGATGTAGAACATGCAGTTAATGTGAATATTACTGTTTGATGTGTGGGTCCGAGCAATAAATATATAAATACATAAATACATATATCTGTGGACTAATCCGTGGGTCCAGCAACCGTCTTGAATTCACTGCTTTAAATAACCAAGTTAATCACAACCACACCATGTGTTATTTTCTTCCTAAGGTAAATGATCGGCTGGCATTAGCGTTTTCCCGGTCAACGCCGGGTTGGATATATATATATATATATATATATATATATATATATATATATATATATATATATATATATATACACATATATACATATATGTGTGTGTGTGCACGTGCGTGTGTGTGTGTTTTTAAATACGGGGTATTAATGTACTATATGTATGTATGTATGTATGGGTTTATCAGTGATTGCGTCTACATCAGCATAGAACGGCAAACCAGGTTTAACTTTTATGTATTAATTTATGAACATGGATAAGCTTTAAAAGACTCAAGACTAATTTCGTATATGATTAAACTCGAATGGTTAACAAAAATCTCACTTATAACTTATTAACCTAAAAGACATGTTTAAGCTATAAAATCGGGACTCGGAGATCCGCTCATGCAATACAGATGAGAGTCCCTTGCTTTATGATCTCTTCGCTAGAAGGTAATTAACCTAAGACTTCTTGTTTTGGAAGCTTGCACGCGTAAGACATATAGATAAGAGCATAATAAAATCCAGCCTTTAAGGCATCCAAAATGCTATTTCTTTTTAAGGTGGAAATACGTATCTTAATTACGAGTAAAATAAATCGATGGAAAGCTCCGAAGTACATTATGATTTATATCACGAAATGCCTATCCTTCGAGGAATATTCAAAGAGGCATAAATTCAGTCGTGCCGAGTGTTAAGATAATGGAAGGATATATGCAAGGTATCCTCCTCCTTTGCATACTGACGTGCCATTACTACCTCATGCAACTCAGTAACTATATTTGAAGCCCCCTTAGTTGATATTCATAAAGTGTTTTCACTCTTTGACAATTAACTCAACATTGCAGCTACAAAAGGCTCCTTCACGCTCGTGAGAGTCAGAGAAACAAATATGAAGGATGCAGAGATGCGAGACCGTGACGACTTAAATGCTGCCATAAGAAAAGGAAACAAGTAACAACTGCGTCGAAGTTTCTTCGGCGCAATCGAGTTTTCTGTACAGCGTATGATCAAGATCACCGAAAATAGATCTATCTTTCGGTGGTTTCGGTATAATGTTGTATGAGCCGCGGTCCATAAAACTTTAAACACAGCCCGGTGGTGGCCTGTCCTATATTATTGCCAGGTGAACGATTATGGCTAACTTTAACCTTGAATAAAATAAAAACTACAGAGGCCAGACGGCTGCAATTAGGTATGTTTGATGGTTGCAGGGTGGATGACCAACATACCAATTTGCAGCCCTCTACCCTCAGTGGTTTTTAAGATCTGAGGGCGGATAGAAAAAATGCGGACAGAAAAAGCCATCTCAATAGTTTTCTTTTACAGAGAACTAAAAATAAAACGGCCTTTGTTTAAGACCGACTCATCTCTCACCAAATACAGGGGAATGTTTCTTTTTATCAGCTAGAGAAAAGAAAAGATGGAAAGGGAAAAGGGAAATCGATCTTGAATAAACGTTAAAATCCGTGAAAGCTCGAGGTGTTTCCGCATCTCTTGTACGAGTGTGCGATCTTTATTCAGAAATGGAGCTTAGTCTCAAAACGATGTGTGTCTTCATAATTCACAGTAAGTTACAAGTTGCACAAGGAGTCGAGTAATATATTTAATTAATTATTAAAAATTCATGACGAAGTTTTTTAAAGAATCTATTAGTAAAATTAATAACTTTAGGATTGCAGCACCAAAACTTAATCATACATGTAACTAAAACATCAAATTTCTAAGTAAATGGTTTTAAAATCGTTCCGTGTCACTAAAGGCAAGTACCGTACTGAGATTGGAACCATCAAAGTTTCTGCACACATAGGGAAGTGATGTTTCTCTCTCTCTCTCTCTCTCTCTCTCTCTCTCTCTCTCTCTCTCTCTCTCTCTCTTTATCCTTGCTTTCCTTCACAGGTTTTGTGATACGGTCTCTTCTCTCTCTCTCTCTCTCTCTCTCTCTCTCTCTCTCTCTCTCTCTCTTCTCTCTCTTTATCCTTGCTTTCCTTCACAGGTTTTGTGATACGGTCTCTTCTCTCTCTCTCTCTCTCTCTCTCTCTCTCTCTCTCTCTCTCTCTCTCCTCCTATTTACCTGCATAGCTTGTGTTCTATTTCTCCTACCAGTACATCTCTCTCTCTCTCTCTCTCTCTCTCTCTCTCTCTCTCTCTCTCTCTCTCTCTCTCTCTCTGTAGCATCCCTTGACTAATTCCCTCAAGACGGAAATTCAGTTTCCTCTAATTAAAGCGGCAAGAAGCTTCGCAAAATATGAAGGTAATTTTTCTCCAATTCCCGCCCTTCAGATACGGGAGGAAAGAAGAAGTTTATAATGCTCATTTCACGAGTCCGAAAACTCGATTATGTAAGGAAGAGACAGTTAATTAACCTTTTTCATTAAGAATTCCTTCACTGAGAGATGTTTGTTTTTCTGCGCGAAAGATCAAGGTTCGGGGTGGGGATGCAACGTGCGTTTCTTTGCTTCCTGTGCCTCCGAAATTGGAGAAATCAGAGAAACAAGAGATACTGTCAGATCTAATGTGAAATTGGAGTCTTCGATACTTTATGCCTACTTTATCTTATTGCTAATTATTATTGAAATAAGTATTTTCAAAAACAATCTAATACATAGTGTCAAATATTTATGAAGATGCAAACTATAGCCTCATACAGTATCACAGTTACATCAAAGTCTTATACAGTATTATCATAAAGGTAATTAATTTTCCTACTGCTACTACTACTACTACTACTACTACTACTACTACTACTACTACTACTGCTGCTGCTCTACCACTATTACTACTTCTACCACTACTGCTACTTATAATTGTAAGAGTACCTACAACAAAGACCACTTCGAAATGAAAAGTAGAAAGTGCACGTTCCTCATAATTTCCATTATGTGTTTAAAACTTTCGCACTTTTCAAATGCCGCTATTTTATAAATAGCTAAGAACAATCATAAATTTTAATTTTACAACTTGCCTAGGCATTGAAAACATAATGCAGTGGATAAGAAAAAAAAGGAATAATTTTAAGCTATTTATAAAAGTCATGTATTTTTAAACAAGACATTTGAAAACTTATTAATTATTTGAGGTTCAAGTTTTAAGTGGAAATAAGGTATTGCTAAATATTACCAAAGTACCTTATATTTCAGTGTTGCAAAGATAAAGAGTCAGTATGATTTGATGAAATTAATGATTACCAAACTAATGGAAATTCTCCAAGTCAATTTAAAACCTCAATTTTCACAACAGTGATTTCTCAACTTCCCAATTTCCTCATACCTTCTGGAAGCTCTCTCTACTGAAAGACTTAAATCCCAAGTGGAAACTCACTGATGATACTCTCCCTTCTTGAAGTGGATTCGAGCATACTTTATATGGGCGTTTGATTTGCTATCGCAGTCCCTGGCCCAGACCTTGCTCTTTGATGATCCGCAGTAGACCTACTTACGGAATGAATCTGTTATTTCCAGATTTTATACTACTGCAATAAACGTATCATATTTGTATCTCTCCATTGCGAAATTATTCATTTGTCAAGATAATTTTCACGAAGGTGACGCAAAATGAAACCGTTACGTAAACCTTGTTTGTCTTAGGCCATTATCGTTATTGTCATTAGACCAAGGACAAGAGCCTCGATGGCTCGGTCGGTAGAGCAGCAGACTCGAACTTCATAAGAAGTCTGTGTCGCGGGTTCAAATCCGCAGCCGGCCGGTCAGAGGGGCGGACACCTTGCTTATCCGTGTAGACACCCCAGGATTATGTACGTAATCAATGGATAGGTTTGCTGAAAGCAAATGGGTGTTACAGACTAATATACACACAAACAAAGCCACTCCAACATCTTCTAAAAACGTAACAGACACCTCACACGTCTCGAACTGTCGGACCCGCTCACGTCTCCTCGCTGTTGGGAGAAAGGGAGCTGGGGATTTGGCACGATACATATACACGTGCTACCGGGGTCTAAGCGATGTCAGGCAGGGCAGCCGATCGAGGCTACGGCCTACCCCAACGCCAAATCAAAGTCCTTCAAAAGAAGGCATCGTGCTTACCCCATATAAAAAATGGGAAAAAGAGCACGTTAAACGAAAAGAAGTCATTAGACCAAGGACAAAATACATGCTGCTGGACTGCATCTTCCGGGATTTTTCTTGCCTCAGTGAAACTTAACAAATACTTTATACCTGGTGTGTTTTTTCCCCCCTAATATTTCCAGAGAAGCAAGATCTCCTGTCTCCCTTTTATTCCTAAGAGTATCACTCCTTATTAATTTTTTCATGGTTTCTGTTTCTTTTTTAGAAGAATGATCGCCCGCCTACCTCCTGCCCTATCCATATTTATGTTAATGATCCAAATTCCCAAGTATTTTCTGCCGATGCCCACTAGTTCTGCACTGTTGCTCACAATTAGTTTCGAATTTTCTGTGCTCTCATCGAGGTTAATTTCGGCAGTGTATTTAAATGAAAATGCAAAATATAGTAGAATTAAACTTCCATGGGTCATAATTTCTGCCTACTTGATTTCCGATCTTGTTGCGTTGTCATTCTCTCTAATAAAGATTACGAAACCAATTCTCAATATTTGCTATTTATTTCTGAGAGAGAAAACCTTAAGTGTCTTGTGAATGTTTTATATTCACCGTTAAATCCACACCAAAGCAAAAGAAAACACCTTTGAATAGAATATGGCTTTCTTAGGAGAACTTTTTATCATTTCTTTCCTTTCAAAGGGGATGAATCAATGGCAATTTATCCAGGCACTGACGACACAACCTCTTCTTCTATAGAGTTCTATCCCTTCCGTATGGGGACCCGATTTCTTTGCCTGGGTCTGTTTTCTTTGGTCTAGCAAAGAAAATCTTGTTTATCTGGAGCAAGTGTACATAAAGTAAGATAATTACGTCAGACAGAAGGCGATTCTGCGGTCCATTCATTATCAAGAGCGTCTGCAGCTCTCTCTCTCTCTCTCTCTCTCTCTCTCTCTCTCTCTCTCTCTCTCTCTCTCTCTCTCTCTCTCTCAGAGCTGTTAACCAGCTCAGTGGTCTGGTTAAACTAAGATATACTTAACTTTTTCTCTCTCTGCTATCAGTATCTCTGTTAGTTTTTGCTTACGTCTCTCTCTCTTCTTCTTTTATAGTTACCATATTTGCATGAGCATGAGACAAATAATCAGTCCGTAAAATATTTTTTCGCTTAAAAAAGATATTTTACAAAATGAATCACGAAAATACTTTTTTCTGATATCTACTACAACATTTACAAAACGTTTCCACGTGTATTAATGGGTATTAAAGCGATATATTCACTGCTATCAACATTTTCTCAAGCCTTGGATATCATTTCCTAGGTAAAAAAAAAAAAGAAAAAAAAAGTTTTGCTTGAAAAAATGGGTATTCCAATCAGGCTTTTCGATAGAAAAAGTTGAGGGGGAGGAATATCTTGCATTTGCAAAAAAATATAAGAGAATTTAGGTACCAAGATATTTGGCATATTGATAAACGCCATCGAAATGTCAGCGGCAATCATCCAAACGAATATTAACGGACGTCTCCACTTCTGACCATGTACATACTCAAGAACTACGGAAGAAATATAAACGAAAACTCGGAGCAACTGAAACGTATTCCTATAGAATTCAGCAATTGGCAATTTTCATCGAAGACGAAAGCCAACAAATAAACAGAGTAATTGAGTTTTTATTTATTAATTTTTCTCCTTAAGAAAAATCTTGAGAATATCAGCAATTTGCTGTAATTTCCACAGTACAGCAAAAAATTGTTTTTAAGGGAGTTTTCATCCTGCATACATTTCCTAAAGTGACTGTGTACCATTCGTTTAATTATGACCAGTCCTAAGCAATTAAAGATTATCAGTATTTTCCTGATTTCATCTTCACGCAGGAACGGAAGCACTCATGAGAGGCTACAAAAAACATCATGAGAATTTATACGATTCTGTTAACAAAATTTTACCAAGGCCTTTCAAAAATAGAAAACACTGGGAGAACTCGTTCATTTGCTATCCACTAAAAGATTGGCTTTCAGACAGCCACCTTTCCCTAACCTTCTGCCAAATCATCTTGAAGACAGAGGTCCGACCTTCCCTTTCCAATCCAAGAAAGAGTGCCAGAATATTCTGCGTCCCGTACGAAGAAGAGATGAGCAGTTGGCAAAGGAAAAAATTGTGGATTGGGGAGAGACTGACAAGAAATAAGATTAAACAGTGAATGATGGATTGAGAAGAATGTTAATTAATATGGGTGAAATGAATGACGAAAGAAATGTGAATAAAAAATACAATTCGCAACTCTTATTCAATAAAGTGAAAAAGGGCTCCAAAATACTTAAACATTGGGAACACTGTTCATTTGTCATTAGCATTGTTAGAGTATTATTTCTTTAGGTTAAGGTTTAACAGATTCTACGTACAATGGTATCCACTTAAATAATAATGGTAGACAAAGATTAGAATCTAAACCTCCGACTCTACACAGAAAACTATGTTATCCCGTGAGGTAAGAAAATATTCCTTTAAAATAGAGTACTTTTGGCATAAAATAAAATGAATGAAGATAGAAGTCGGGAATTTCAAAGTTTGATGGCAGAGGTATGGAACTTTTTGTACTTTATGCTTAATGAATCTTCGCTAATAAAAAAAACTTTGTCTAGGTTATAAAGAACTTTTTAAGAGTTGAAGAATTGGGTGGGTTGCTGATTTTGCGGGCAAAGTAGGGTACTGTTTTTGGCTAAGATTTTGTTGTATGTCTAAAGAATTTTATTTTCAAAGATTTTCTTTGTAGTATCTAAATTAAATATATATATATATATATATACATATACATATATATATATATATATATATATATATATATATATATATATATATATTACTTTCCTTTTTTTTTGAGTGTTGAAAAAGCATCCATTGGATGTGGCTGGTTATCATCGTGAATCAAACTTGCCAAACTTCTGCTGCATTAGAGATTTTCCAGCATCTCAGAAATCATTCTGTGCTTCGGTATCCTTTAACATACCGTATTATTCATCACTCACCGCAATATATGCTAATCTCGCATCTTTTATTACTTATTGTTCTTTACGACATTGGCTATGGAGCATATCTTTTTAATAAAATATCAAATATCTTTAAACAGGAATTAGAAAACTTCGACGACAAACTAATTCTTCAAAAGAAAATTATAAACAAATTCCAGGATGTAAAGCAAACTTTCTGGTATTTATAAGACAAGTTGCATACACCATCTATCGGGTAACTGTGTCCTCTAAACACCCTGTTGGCGTCGTATAAGATATTCAGTAGGTATAGAAAATATTATTGTACAACAATTTGTTTCTTACCTCCTTGTGAATGTGTTAATTTTATCGAAGGGTGTCTTCGTGGTCTCCACAATTCGTCTTAAATTCCTTTCTAATATCTTCTTAACGACAACGGAGTCACATTTCTTCCCAGTGGCTTATTGGATATGATCTTCCTCACTAAGGGAAGACGATTTTCTCCGCGACAGAATCGACAAAACGCCTTGCAGTTATGTCTGAAATTAAAATGACACCTACTGTACATAAGTTTGAACTCGCTCGCTGGAAAAATAATAGAGCATTTGATTACCCATCCCTTCAGTTCTGCTCCACTTGCTGTATTTCTGAGCTGGAATTAACACTGAATATAACCGCCGCTTGGGTGGAAGGTGTTTATAGCCTAGGGTTAAAGACAAGGAAATGGAATTTCTCAGCAGCTAAACCTGATGGCAGAATATTTAAATGATGATTTCAGGAGACGCCTGGCATTATTGATGAATGGTGTGGTTAGGATTAACATGTCCCCGGTAAACCGAAACACCCCGGACAAACCTAAACCCACCCCGACTAAACCTAAACACCCCCTAAATTGGAACACACCCCCACTAAACCTAAACACATCCCCCCAACTAAACATAAACACACCCCCACTAAAACAGAATACACCCCCAGTAAACCTAACCACACTGTCCACCAAACCTAAACACACCCCTGACAAACATTAACAAACACCATGCACTGAACTTAACTGCACCCCAACTAAACCAAAACACATCCCAAACTAAACCTAAACACACCCCCACTATACCTAAACACCACCCTGAATTGAAACATGCCCCCACTAAACCTAAACACACCGCCAAGTAAACCAAAACAAACCCCAACTAATCCTAAACACATCCACCACTAAACCTAAGCACCCCTCCCATCAAGCCTAAGCACATCCTCCACTATACATAAACACCCCTTCCATTAAACCTAAATGCACCCTCCACTAAACCTAAACACACCCCCACTAAACCTAAACGCACACCACCCACAAAACCTAAACACACCTCTCACTAAACCTAAATGCACCCCCACTGTACCTAAACTCACCCCCACTAAACCTAAACATGAACCCCCACTAAACCTCAACCCACCCCTCACCAAACCTAAATGAACCCCCATTAAACCTAAACACATGCCCACTACTAAAGCTAAACACACCCCCGCTATCCCTCAATGAGCCCCTCACTAAACCTAAATGAACCCCACTAAACCTAAACACATGCCCACTACTAAAGCTAAACACACACCCCACAAAATCTACACACACCACCACTAAACCCAAACACCCACTAAATCAAAACACACCCCCACTAAACCAAAACACACCCCCACTAAACCTAAACACACCCCTAATAAATCAAAACACATCCCCACTAAACCTACACACACCACTTACTAAATCTTATTAAACCCTCACTAAACCTAAACACACACCGTCCACTAAAACTAAATATCACACCCCCACTAAACCTTAATACACCCTCACTAAATCTAAACACACCCCCACTAAACCTAAACACACCCCCTCCTAAACCTAAACACATCCCCACTAAACCTAAAAGCACACCACCACTAAACCTAAACACATCCCCACTAAACCTACACACACCCCTACTAAACCTAAACATACCCCTCTAAACCTAAACACAAACCTTGATACAGAATTAATGCTCACAGGAAAGAAAAGCATTTTCAATAATATATTTGGCTGGTCTCGAGTAGATGAAATGAAGTATGATTAACGCGTAGTATTTATTTAACATATACTGTAAGTTACGAGGGGAAAGGGGAGGGGGGATGGGGGTACGGGTTTGAAACCTGCGATATTATTTAAGTTGGGTCAAATGTTGGCCACGTGCCAAATTTCGTCTAGATCGGTCAAGCAGTTCGGATTTATATAGCATACAAACATTCATTTATATATATATATATATATATATATATATATATATATATATATATACATATATATATATATATACATATATATAAAGAATCAAAGAATCTTGGGTAAAAAGGGGACGGTGTAAAGAAATTGAACGATATTCAGTTTGGTAACAGCAAGATATTTTTCGTATATGCAAGAAAGCTCTCGTTTGATGTCATAATAATTCAAGAATCAATACGACCATCCTTTCCTTCTCGTTTCAAGTCACACATTCATCACATCAATGTAATTCTGCTTGTCACCTATTCGGATCTTCGTTTAGCTCATTACCCCAAACAGCTGATCACTTCGTTTGTTGCAGTTAATGATGCGACTTCAATAGCATTTGTAATTAACGCCTGTGTGTGTGTGTGTGTGTGTGTGTGTATCTTTCATTTATTTCACTATCTTCTGTCGACTGAGATAACTATTGTGTACTCATATCCTGGATCGAGATCAATACATTCCTTAATCATGATGAAATTAGAAACGGAAATTTCATTTCTAATCAGCTAAGTCGCTGCATTCTCTCTCATTCTATCTCGGGTGTTGAAAGATAATGCATTATGAAATAGTTCTTTGATAATTATGATGAACAAATTTAGTAGTCGTGTCCTATTTACTGCTCTTGGAATGTAGGCAAGTCTACGCCAGCATGGATTTCATACGTAAATTTTAGTTACCGTTTTTTACCTCACCTTTCCTCGAAGCTGCGTCATCTCTTAAGTGTTTCTCTCTCTTTCTTTCTCTCTCTGCGTTTGCTATAACAAGGCATTTCATATATGGGGTATAAGTTTCTACGTTTCAATCCGTCTGTCTCCGAACAAGTGCCATTCATTGACAACTGGTCATGGCAACACAGTGGGATGTACTACTCACAGGCCATACAGCGTCATTAACAGTACTATAGTGTAGAGAGAGAGAAAGAGAGAGAGAGAGAGAGAGAGAGAGAGAGAGAGAGAGAGAGAGAGAGAGAGAGAGAGAGAGAGAGAGAGAGAGAGAAACGCTAAGTCAAGATATTGGTTTTTTCCTTCTCGTTTACTTGTTATACGACTGTGTTATCTTTTACAAGTAAGTTAATCGTTACTGTGCAATATATTGCGAAATATTATTAGAAAGCGTCTTAGAGAGAATTGTTAAAGGAGAACTGCCATAAGAAAGTAATTTTCACTAATTTGGAGGAATATTGTAATTCAAAAAAGGACAAAACAATGAAATAGCTGCCTAATCAATAGGTAGCCTATAAGCCAAGAGGGTAATACTTTAACTGCGCGGCCTGATTCCCGCCAGTTGCCGACCGGGAGCGGTTAAAGGCCTCTTGTTGGGGGGTAGGGGGGGTGGATGGATGTATGATATTTAGGGCAAAAGCCCAGGCACTGGGGCCAAGAAGGCCATTCAGCGCCGTGGGGGGGGGGGGTGTTGTTCCGAAGGGGCGCGGCCCCCGCCAGGTCAGGACACGTCGCCATAAGTTAGGTTAGGTAGGTAAGATCTGGTTAGGTCAGGACCCAGCATTATAGGATAGCTTATGTCTATTTATGTATGGGGAACCTGTCCCGGTCGACGACTGGTGGGAATCAGGCCGCGCAACAAAAAGTTTTACCGCCAAGATTCTTTTCCTTGTTGTCACCATCCTAATTGCCTATTTTAACTTAGCATGGTGATTACATAACTTTTACTATATAGAAATTATTTTCATTCATTCGAAATAAAGTTATATTGCAATAAGGTTTGATATAACATCTCACCAAATGAGTAGTATGAGGGCATAAGCCTAGCCTAAGCTACTAAACTACAGTTTCTTCCTATCACCAGTCTACGTTACACATGGTTCGATAAGAACAAACAATTAAGCCAAGATTTGTTAACTAAAAAATACGGCTATTTCTTCACTTCGAATAGAGAAACTGAAATGGTTTTCAGCGGTTTGGTTAAGTCGTCCTGACATAACCAAACATTGAAAAGAGAGACGTTGACACAAGGAGTAACCTACCTACTCACGACTATGCAGGATCGTTTTTACTGTACAGGATTTAGCAATGTCAAAACTGAAGTCACCATTGCATTTATGTGCCACATTAATGTACTGAAAATATAAATGTTGACAGAGAAAGCGTATCTACAGCTAAGACATTCATCTGCCTATAGTCAGTTCATTTCTTATGTCCACTCACGGATAACACGTGATTGGCTGTCAATCAACGTTTGCCATATCGTTGGCTTACGGTGACAAATATCAAGCAATTTCTCCAATAATGTATTTGAACGTTTATATAAACAAAAAAATCTCATCGCTTCTGATATGGATCATAGACTCGTCGATTTGTACTTATAATATATCAACGCAAGCACACGAAAGACGATATTGTATCAAACAATCTACTCAGATCAAATACAAACGAACGACAAGCTTTCAATGATTACGATTATCTCATTAGTATAACCCACGCCACACACAGACATATACTCAAAAACCGTTCAGTCACAAGGTTTCCTTATCATTCCAACTTTATTCTATGCAGTTTCATTGCATGTATATAAAAACAACCTTATTATGACACCAAAGTAATATCTACATCTGTGAACTGAAAACTAACCTGTAATACCGTTTACCGCTAAAACATAAAGCATGAATCAATGATGCTAGGCCTATACTACAAATTTGCCAGATATCTTATTTTACTGGCCTTCTTTTAAGCACACATTTATTCCATTTCAGTCAAAATTACTATTTTGTTGTAACCTTTATTTATTCATTCTATCTAATTATCGTTCTAATGCCCAACAATGTAAAAAAAAAAAAAATGTACGCCTAAGCTAGCCTCTTGTGCCATACGTATGTCATCAACGCAAGGATAAAGGGAACTAAATGGAATTTTAAACTTTTGCTGGCTAAGTTTTTGAGTTAAATAGTTCCGAATGTACCAAAACACTACGCTATTATTATCATTATTTACATGCTTAGAACAAATTATATAAATATGCAGGTATTCCGGAAAGAAAACCACAATATCATTGCTAACATGTCATGTTTTAACTGAAATTTCCCGCCTTTACCCAAGACAGCAGTGGTTGTTCCATTCACCTCCCCCACGCCCTAGGAGCCTCATACACAACAATATATAAGCTTTCAGGTGTTTTACTGAAGAAACATTTGGCACCTCTATCATAGTAAGCCCACGGCACCGGAATTTCAGCCAGTCGAGGGCTATTATAGCTATGTATACATATCCCACATCTACCGAAAACTTACGTTGGTAAGTGAACAAGTGACACGAAACTGACAACAGCACAAGATTAAGGGTAAACAAACTTCATTATGCTTTGCTTACCTGTGAAATGTTCTATTTCCTCTGGAAGGATTCATGTGCCTATTTTGGCAGTTTCAAGCTGCGCACTGTACACTGAGACAAGGAAAAAAAAAAACGCACTTAGACCCAGCTCAATTCCCGCGTTTACCAAGCTTTTAAAAATGGCCGCAAACAATGCTTTGCAGCGCCGCCCTGGTGGAAGACCACCGAACTGCACAGTATTAGTATCATAGAGCATCAATAAATAATGCGGAGTGGCGATCTCCCTGCCGAGCGTGTGACCTCGGACGGCCATAATGAAAGGTTTTGGCAACTTTGTTTTTCTTGTTTAAATATAAGAATATGTTATTTATTATAGTTAAATTAACCATTACTGTAAAATATAGTTCGAAAAATTTCTATTCTGAGGTTTATTGTAGTTGAAGTAAAGAATTTTGCATTCTAATCACCATAATCTCAAATATTTATTATTATTATTATTATTATTATTATTATTATTATTATTATTATTATTATTATTATTATTATTATTATTGTTGTTGTTGTTGTTGTTGTTGTTGTTGTTGTTGTTTTTATTATTACTTGACCAAATTTCACTGAGAAGAATTACCTTACAAAAACAGGTTGACCTAAACACTCCAATCATTGTGGTCAAGACCTAAGCATCTGCTCTTGGATCTAAGCAATGCCTAGCATAAATAGTTCCTGTAAATTACAGGACTTTCTTTGCATACAGTCACTAAACATTAACTAAACTGTAATGTACAATCATTAAACACTAACACTCACTATTTACTTACACTCACAAAAACTAACACTTACTATAAACTCACACTCACTAAAAACTCACACTTCCTGTACACACACTCAATAACACTAAACAATCACTGAATTCCCAACACACCAGGCACTTACTGTACACTAAACGCTCACTAAACACTCATGAAACACTAAACACTCACTAAAAATTCACTAAATACTCACTATAGCCTAAACACTCACTAAACATTCACTAAGCACTCACTTAATCCTAAACATTCATTGAGCACTAAACACTAACTAAACATTCACTAAGCACTCACTATTTACTAAACAGTCACTAAGTGCTCACTATACACCAAAGACTCACTAAACATTCACTAAGCACTCACTATACACTAAACATTCACTAAACCCTAAACACTCATTAAACACTAAATTCTCACTAAACCCTAAATACTCATTACATTCCTAAACACTCATTTAACATTAAAAATCATTGAACACACATTAATCATTTATTAGACACTCACTAAACACTTACACACTAAACATTCAATAAACATTAACATTCACTAAACTCTAAACACTCACTAAACACTTACCCACTAAACATTCACTAAACCCTAAACGCTCACTAACTACTCACTGAATACTTACACACTAATCATTCACTAAACACTAACATTCACCAGACATTCAATAAACCCTAAACACTCACTAAACATGCACTAATACTTGCACACTAAACATTCACAAAATGCTGACATTCACTAAACCCTAAACACTCACTAAACATTCACTGAATACTTGCACACTAAACATTCATTAAACAATAACATTCACCACTAAACCCTAAACACTCATTGAATACTTGCATACTAAACATTCACTAAACACTAACATTCACCAAACATTCAGTAAACCCTAAACACACGCTAAACATGCATTAATACTTGCACACTAAACATTCACTAAACCATAAAGACTCACTAAACATTCAATGAATACTTACACACTAAACATTCACTAAACATTTACTAAACTATAAACAAACACTAAACACATACCCACTAAACATTCACTAAACCCTAAACACTCACTAAATACTCACTGAATACTTGCACACTAAACATTCACTAAACACTACATTCACCAAACATTCCAAAAACTAACCACTCACTAAACATGCACTAATACTTGCACACTAAACATTCACTAAATGCTGACATTCACTAAACCCTAAACACTCACTAAACATTCACTGAATGCTTACACACTAAACATTCACTAAACACTAACCTTCACTAAACCCTAAAACCTCACTAAACACTTACACACTAAACATTCACTAATTCCCAAACACTCACTAAACATTCACTGAATACTTGCACACTAAACATTCACTAAACACAAACATTTACTAAAGCCTAAACACTCACTAAAGATTCACTGAATACCTGCATACTAAACATTCACTAAACAGTAACATTCACAAAACATTCAATAAACCCTAAGCACGCACTAAACACTTTCACACTAAATATTTGCTAAACCCTAAATACTCACTAAACATTCACTAAACACTAACATTCATAAAACATTCAGTAAACCCTAAACACTCACTAAACATTCACTGAATATTTACACACTAAACATGCACTAAACACTAACATTAACTAAACATTCATTAAACCCTAGAGACTCACTAAACACTTATACACTTAACATTCGCTAAACCCTAAAAACTCACTAAACATTCACTGAGTACTTGCACACTAAACATTCACTAAACACTAACATTCACAAATCATTCTATAACGCGTACGCTAAACACCAACATTCACAAAACATTCGTTAAAACCTAAACTCACTTAACACTGACTGAATAGGCTACTTACACACTAAACATTCACTAAACACAAACAGTCTCTAAATCCTAAAGAATCACTAAACACTTACAAACTAAAAGTTCGCTAAATCCTAAATACTCACTAAACATTCACTAAACACGAATTAAACATTCACTGAATACTTACACACCAAACATTCACCAAGCCAGATGAAAGCTTTACAATTTCCAGTCTCAGTGGCATTGAGTTTTCTTTCATTTCTGGGGTTTTTCTTCCCAAAGTGGAAGAATTATCACTTAAAAATCACTGTCTTATTCAGTGAGCCTAAGGCGAGGTGTAAGAGACAGAGAGTGAGAGATCTGTTTTGCGTAATACTCTATTTATTCACCAGCAAAACATTTATTACTTTCGTCGCATTACATTCGTTAACCTTATAAATTTTTAATTCGCTTAATATGGCCAATTTATTAAGTAACGCATATGAACTAATCATATGAACTGTGAATTCACATATATATATATATATATATATATATATATATATATATATATATATATATATATATATATATATATACATACATACATACATACATACATACATACATACACACACACACACACACACACACACACACATATATATATATATATAGATATATATATATATATATATATATATATATATATATATATATATATATATATATATACTGTATATATATATATATGGATAATAAGATTTTACAAATAGTAGCCTACAATTTCGAGCCTTCTCACTCTTCTCTATTAATTGAGTTTTAAAATAATAAATCATTTATTTGTGGTGCAGTTGACGTTAGGTATTTCGACACTTGTTTACACGAAGCAATCAATCAATCTCAAGGTATAAAATAAAAATCTGAATTCAACTGTTATTGGAAAAGGTTTCCCTGAACTTCGTATCGAAGGGAAATTTCTTTTTGCCTCTTTATTCGTGTTGCATTTTCATTTTCTTTTAGTAAACAAAGACCTGTTTGCACTGTCAGCAAGCTTAGTTATCACAAGAATTTTGCCTTGATAATATCTCTGCTCATTTCAGCATTATATAATTTTCATCACTAGGATAGAAAAGGCAGGAAACACTTATCTAAAGTACTGTATTTTATCATACCTATGGAGAAAATCTTCTATAAATCTAGATCAAGGTATAAGAGTTCTGACATGAATTGCTCCTATTATGCTACTCTCTCTCTCTCTCTCTCTCTCTCTCTCTCTCTCTCTCTCTCTCTCTCTCTCTCTCTCTCTCTCTCTCTCTCTCTCTCTCTCTTTCCTCCTCCTGGTCACCCATCTTTCTCTTTATATATATATATATATATATATATATATATATATATATATATATATATATATATATATATATATATATATATACAGTATATATGTGTGTGTGTGTGTGTGTGTGTATTTGATTGTTCTCATCACAGACGGACAAGTGAAAGAATTTACTTCAATCAGTACTGACAGTTCCCGGGAGAGTAATGCTGTCAACCAAGTTTTATATGAAACAGCAGTATGAAATAAACCAACATTTTGTATCCGAATAAATAAAATCACACATAAACCCTTCAATACATAAATAACACATTGGTCGTCGAGGTTGCAAAACAAAATATTTACTCTCTTCAGATGAATTTCCTGCTTGAATGATTAAAAGTCAGAAATGGGACCCTTGATTTTCCCTACTTTATAACATGAAAGAATCAGGAATACAATAACTCATTCTTTCTTTACCTAAGAATGCTCCATTTACTCTTTTCGTAAGATTTCACGTTACTATATTACGCACGCATATTTATGTCAAAGAATCCCTCCTTTGTAAGTAATTAACAGAAACCATAAAGTTAGGCCTATGCTCTTACTTATGGGCACCATAAAACTAATACTTCCTATCACGCGAAGGGGACTAAATTAGGAATGGTTGAGGATAGGCTCGGTTTACGTATTTTTACCCGATTACCGCATGTAAATATATAAACGAATATGCGTGTGTATGTGTGTGTGAAGAAGCTTGAGTAAAATATTTTCTTCGAATTCCAACCACCTTGAACAGTCTCATTAGTCATTACCGACTAAATCTTTA
>JANJGK010001513.1:65000-130000 GCA_039081455.1 Macrobrachium rosenbergii | reverse complement strand
CTGGAAGGAAGTCTGAGCAATAACTATTCTTAAAGGTTCCTTTTATATTTATTGCGATATATAAATTTACGGTAGAATAAAGTAATCAAGTTTATATATTTCTTGAATTTTTGTCTCAACTAATCGGAAAAAAATAAGCAGATTATTTGATTAAGATTTCGTTCAAATGTTCAAATCTAGGTGAAAATTTGCCTGTTTAGCCATATACGACATGTGATTATCTGGCAACAGTGATGCATTACTATAGCCTTTGTTTTATGATTGTAACTGCCCGAATAAAAGATAGTAGAAATCATAAAACATATAAAAATTAATTTTTCTACTTTCATGAATTAAAATGTCATTTACATTTAAAATAAAAATATAAAGTAAACACAAGAATATGACACAAAAAAGTGCCAAAATACATTTATTTTCATTTGCTGCTTTTATATTATTTAAAATGGTTAAGTTGTTAGGTCAGTGGTAATCTCCAATCCAACATGCAATAAGCCTGACCTCAATTGTAATAGAAATGCGAAAATAAACCATTCAGGATTTTATTTGGGGGCGGAATATAAAGTTTTAGATTGAGTTTTTTGTTTGTTTGTGCTTGTCAAAAGACCAAGTTTTGCCTAATGACATAGATCCATATATATCCCAAAGGTTAAAAATAAAATCCCCAAAAGTAACACATATTCAGACATAACCGCTGACTAAAGGTGCAAAGATTTCAGCCGATAGATACAAGTCCCAGCTGCGCATAACATTCAAGCGACGCCGTTTGTTGGAACAAAGTGTACAGATATGCGACAGAGAGCTTCGTGTATTCAGAATGCATAAGGGCTTTTTACTCCAGCGAATACCAAAGCGCCCCTATCCAATTATTTTAACAATTCGCAGTCATACTGTGAATTCGAAAACTCTGTACCCAGAGGGAGAAGAACTGTCACATAATTTTAGGGTGTGTCTCTCATATTTGTTTGCTATGCGAGATCCTCGTGGTTTTTTTGTTATCATTTGTGGCGATGGAAGTGCTCATATTCAGATACTTCTGAGCTGGCCAGTGCTTAGCCGGGTACTCACCAATGAAATGCACATAAACCCCTTGAAACCCAAATGGTGAAGAGTGTGAGGGTAACAACCTCATCCGGTAAATATTTACTGAAAACTAGGAGGGTGGAATATTGTATTGCAACCTTCTCTAAAGAAAATGAGCCAATGCTGAACAAAAATTCTTTTTTCAACGAGCCGTTTCCTTGACAGGGGTGGCTGCAGAGAAAAAGCAAAATAGTGCTTACTGCCTGTCATACGAATGCTTCAGTTGCAGAATCGTGGATGAAATCTCTTTGCAGAAAGCTTCCACAACACATCCCTCTTATTCCTACAAAGAAAGGTCATCAGTAGCGTGTCAAACCATCTATCAAACTGTGTCATCAGTCATTACCTTGCACCTACTCTGGTGCTTCCTGGACATCATGGTCCTTCCTTTCAAATAATAGTTAAGAGCTATCTGTCCTTCCTTCAGACAATTTCGAATAATACATTCCTTTCATTAGCCTATTTATCCCTGTTCTCTCTACAATACCAAATTACTTCAAACCACTTAAATTCTTCTTGACCTTTCTGTTCTTCTTACGTCACATTGACAAGGCAATTAATACGTCTCAACAGCTTCATTTATTTGTTTGTGTTCAGCATCCACAATAATTATGCATCTATAAAGGGAGATTGGCTGAACTATCCAGCAGAAATTCCAAGCCTGGTTTCCAAGAATGGTCCAGGCCTTGCAATCTTTATTTATCATTAGCTTATCAGATGTAATTAATCAACAGGTGAGAAGTCTGTTACCAAAGCCAAATACTTACATCCGCACTTCGCCAAGCAGCAATAGGAATAAGGAAAAGACAGCATAGCAATAGCGATAAATAAAAGGAATGAACGTGCAGATAAACACGGTATATATAAAAATTAAGGTAAAATGAAACCGTAAAAATGGAAGTTATAACTAAGTTATTGTATGTATGTATGTATGTAAGTTTTTACTTATTGCACTGTATTGTATTGTAATGTAGGTATGATAACAACACTGACTCGGTTTGTAATGAACCAGAGCTAACAGGAAAAGAAGACACTTCAAGAAATAATAAAAAAAAAAGCTGGACCAGAGGGAATACCCTGAAAAATATGAGACAGGTGAGAACTGACCCCATCAGAGTATCTAAAGAGAAGAGGAGTGAAGAGAGATGGAGTGCCCAGAGAGACAAAATGTTTTCCCGGATTCCTTTGCTGAATGGACAAGGAAAGGAAAAGTTGAAAAACGCAAATCTCCCAGGGAAACCGAACAAGATGTCAGAGGGCCTAAAGTCCGGCCGTATATCCTGACGGAGGGAGCATTGAAGGGAAGGAGAGGAGACCGCGACCATAAATTCTGACCATGGCAACATTGTAAAATCTCTTCACGCGATAAATCTCTCGTAAATGAAATATCTTTCAGGGAATGCTCGCAAACTTTTCAGCGGAAGAAACAGCGGAGAAAAGTTCAAACAGATAATACGGTTAGATACAGAGAACCCGTGTAGGAGCGTTAAAGCAATATATATCAAGTGGTAACAGCCGAACAGTGCAAAGTATGCTTTCCCCTCACGTAAGTATCATTACGGTCTGAAAGCAGTCTCCTAGGATGGATCAGAGATCATAGATAAATGTATTAGAAATGCGCTTGTATTATGAATTTATATGAATTAATGAAGCATTGCTGCCTTAATGATACTTGGTAAAATAATAATAATAATAATAATAATAATAATAATAATAATAATAATAATAATAATAATAATAATAATAATAATAATAATGGGTAAATACATCAATTAATTTTAAAAGATTCTTACAGGCGACATAGAAATATACTGGGCTGTAAGAAATATTAACTGTTCAAAGGAGCGGATGAGGTAATAAAAATCATGAAGTATATTTATATTTTCAAGAGACGAAAGATGACGTCAAGGTTACCGCATATGGAAAATTATTCCCCTTCTTTGCCTGACTTCCGTAATCCTTTCACCTTCAGCATTTTCGAAGGTTTCAGACAGCAGGGGAAGCATTCTGAAATCTCACAAGCTTTGTGACGTCATAGTGACAGGGCTATACTGAGGAGAGGGAGGCATAAAACAATGGGAAAGGTCGAGAAACTCAGTGAGAAAAGAGAGAGATGAAATAAATGGAAAGGTCACGAAACTCAGCAAGGAAAGAGCAGGAAATTGTTATGTCGCCGAATAAGAGGAAGCCATTGAATTTATCATTCTGGGGATGGAGAAACAGCTATATCGGGGATAATATGTGATGGTTCGAGCGAAGGGGTTTGGGAAAAAAATATCCTTCAGAGCAAAAACTGATAAGTTATTTATTCTCTCACATTCTTGAGAAAGTACTGACTGGTATGAACACCAGAACGTAAAAATATGTTAACGCGATGACTGACTGCATTTACCTTAAAAAACTGTATTGTGACAATATGAGGTGCAAAACATCATTTCCTTCGATAGCAATGTATTGGACATTGCTCTTCTCTCTCTCTCTCTCTCTCTCTCTCTCTCTCTCTCTCTCTCTCTCTCTCTCTCTCTCTCTATATATATATATATATATATATATATATATATATATATATATATATATATATATATATATACACACATATATATGTATATATACATATATATATATATATATATATATATATATATATATATATATATATAAATATATATATATATATATATATATATATATATATATATATATATATATATATATATATATATATATATATATATATATATATATGAAATTTTTATCACACCGTGATTTATATACAATCATGAAGCTACAAATGTCGCTTAATATCGAAATTCACGCTACCTCGGTATATCTCCGTTGGAGAATTGTCGCCGAAGGGGAATTTATATAAGTGATAAATGAATTGGAATCGTGGGGACACGAACCGAGGTAGCGTGAATTTCGATATTAAGCGACATTGGTAGCTTCATGATTATATATATATATATATATATATATATATATATATATATATATATATATATATATATATATATATATATGTTTTCCCATTCCAGCTGATTTAGAAATTTCATTATGATCTGGCCATAATGATACTGTTTAAAGTTCTTTGGCTGATAAATTGGCTGTATGGTTGATAAGTCTGGTAATTTATTGACAATTAAGAAATGCCTACACTTTGTACGGGTGTTTCAAATAGCATGATTTATATTTCAAGAAAATTAACTTATTTCGTTAACCACTGAACGAGTACGAAAGGAAAGGAAAACCACATTTTTTTTTACAGGGATTCATCAGTATTTTTTCATAACGCTGAAAAAATTATTTTCCAATCTCCCTCTTTATTCTTTTTATTCAGAATGCAAATGCGGCTCAGAGAGGAAGGTGCACTGTCTAAAATGTCACAAAACATTTCCAGAAGAATAATCGTCACAAAAATGTCGTTATGAGTTCTGGTTTTAAATTTTCTTTCTGGTCTGGATAGGTTTTGAAACTGGGCTGCTTCACCAAACCTAAGAGTTTCCCCATTTTTATGTCGACATTGCAACATTAGACTCTACCTTCTTTTCCTACCAGAATCTTGTCTCTCTGGCAAGCATGTTTTGATTTTAGGGCAGATATTGCATTTGTATATCCTGAAATATTGTGAAATGTATTGACGGAAAATACTTTTCTTCCCTTTTTGTTTCATAGCTTTAGTTGTTCCACTTTCTACGGTTGGGAGTTCGATGCTCGTCTTGTTGGCTAACCTGGTAATTAATTGCTTGTCTGTTTGTCTTTATTTCTGTTTTTAGTTTTCTGTAAAAGAAAGCTAGTGAAATGGCTTTGTCTTCCGTCCGCACTTTTCCTGTCCATCCTCAGAGTTTACTTAAAAACTGCTGAGGCTAGAGGGGTGCAAATTGGTATGTCGATCATCCACCCTCCAATCATCAAGCATACCAAATTGCAGCCTTCTAGCCACAGTCGTTTTTATCTTATTTAAGGTTAAAGTGAGCCATGATCGTGAGTCTGGCAATGCTATAGGACAGGCCACCACCGGGCCGTGGTTAAAGTTTCATAAGCAGCGGCTCATACAGCATTATACGCTGTACAGAAAACTCGATTGCGCCTAAGAAACTTTGGCGCAGTTTTTACTTGTCTCTATTGTGAACAAACCGAGACAGGTGAACAGCCTAAAATGACTTCGGCTACGTAGGAAGCGTTTTTCTTTCGTGTGCTTCAGAGGTGAAGACCTGACACACTCACGCTATATAAATTACTGACACCGATGCAGAATTCTACGTCCTAGAAATGAGTGGCTGACTACCGATGAACTGAGAAGCCATAGTAAGATCATATTATCAAATTACAGAATAGAACTTCCTACAATACCTAATTTTGATATCTATTTTGCTATTTACATAGCTGAAGCATCATTCGACGTACCCAGCACAAAAGGGATACAAAATAGTTGCTGTATTTGGCTATATTTTTTAAGCTTACTCGATAAATGCAAATTAATCCAAACCTAAATAGCGTCTATAAGTTTGATTGTTGTCATCACAAAAAACACAAAACGATTTTTTGTTATTCAGGAATGAGAATATCTTAGAGTATTATGGTGTGAGAAATAGGGAGAACTGTACAATAATCGTTTAGATAAAATTTCAGACAGCCTGACCCCTTCGTCCCCGAAACTATTGCAAAGGAATTACAGAAATATCGGCTCAAAGCATTCGTATCATAGCATTTCCAGAGGGGTCTGAACCGAAAGCCGTGAGGAAGGAAAGCCAATTTTCCTCTCGCGCAAAAACCCATGAGTTGATAGGTGGGGCTGGACTGATGATATTGGTACTCAGAACGAGGACAAAATATTAACAGGGCCTGACGAAAGGGATCAATAGTCGTTAGGAAATCGTTTACTTGTATTGGATGCTAACATAAAGTATTGGAGGAGATATTAACCTTTTACAGTGGGTACCGTCAACTCTCCCTGCTTGGTCTTTATGTTCTAGAACTGCCATTTCTTTTATTCTCGAGGATACGTCTCTTGGCATTCACCGTTCGTTTATGCTTTGTTTTTATCGCAGATGGCATTCGAAGAATTTACTTTCGACAGGACGGTCGGGATGATGGTACAGGTGGAATAATTAACCGGAAGATGTATAAAAACTGTACCGATATATATCACGACTAATCAAAATCAAGACTAGATCATTCAAATATCCCCAGAAACAAATTTACCAAGATTTCGTAACCGACGGAGCGTAGGAACCGGTAAATGACGGTTTGGTTAATTAGCCTTACAATTATGTTAGTGCAATAAAAATTAGATAAAATCCTCAGAAGGGCGAATATATAAACAGCTTTTGGGAGAAAAATATTAAAATATCTAATGAAAGAAAAATAATAATACTCTTTTCTTATATCACGGAAAAATGTTCTGATCCCCCAAAAACAAATTGCATAACTGATGATGATAAAGCGGAGAGAATGCGGAAGTAGAATTTTCACTTGAATTTTATTGACCTTAAACACAGTCTGCACATGCTATTTTTTTTCTACATTTAAACAAGTATGGAAAGGGCTGCAATTCCTCTTCACATTTTACCTAGAAGTATTACCTAGACCAAGGTAATGCTTGTATTAATATTAATACTTATAAACTTATAACACTCCCCACCGGCTTTTTGAAAGTAATGGCCAATGCTTTATATTCACATTTGAACTTTGACCTCTTAGTTTGGCATTGACCTTGACATTCAGATCCAAGTCTCAAATTGGTCACACCCCATCACTAGTGGGTGATATACGTGAAAATGGAAGTAAGTATGTTGAAAGGTCTACAAAAGCACAGCTGTTGAAATTAGTCGCACTTATCAATTATGTTTCAAAAAGGGTCAGAAAAATGAGTTTAAATCAACCCTGAACAGATATTTCTATACACAGGTGCGAAAACCTCGCTCAAAACAAATGTTTATCTGTCACGTTGTTTGTATCATGCTAATTTAACTTTAATTGCCTGTCCAATGATAATTATATGTATTTTTAAATTTTCATTTAGCCCAATACTGCATGGTATAAAGTAAGGAACAATATGCAATTTTTCATCGTTGTGACTTTGCCTTGTAATGAACTACTTTTGCTTTTATTGTAAGGGTAAATGCTTGTACTTTATTGAAGTTTACAAAAAAAAAAGTTAAAATAAGTAGTCGATATATACAAAATAAAAAAAATCTCTGCTCGGTCAAATTTTGCCGTGATTTTTCTTTACCCATGCAAAAGAGCGGTAAGTTAATGTTCCATTGTTTGGTACTAAGGACCAGTAAATGTGTGAGCGAGTTAGTACAGGTAGTAGCGGTAGAAGTAGCTGTATTTATATCTTACTTTTAGCGTAACTTTAGATAATATCCCTAATGTATAATATATCCACGCTCGAAGAAACAATGAAAATGCAGCTTCGAATTCTTTCCATAAATTTATATATCGGTGAGGCATCGAAAGCGCGGGTTAAAGAGTATATTCATCCTATATCGCAGAAACAGGCATTTCTTCAAGCAGATAAGCCAGATCTTCTGAGAATGCCAAGATAAGGAGCTTCCTGGGATGCCGCACATCTCCTGCATAACTCCTCGAGCAAAACGCCGCCCATCGCCGAGTTCCAAACATGAAGTCTTAAACAACTCTCCGAAGATTCTCAGCGAAGAGGAAAGTGATTAAGACACCTTTTAACAAGTTTTCTTATTTTAGAAAACGAATTTCAATCTCGAAAAAATGCTGAGAAATTGGTGGGTTTTGGCGAATATCCATGAGAGAGAGAGAGAGAGAGAGAGAGAGAGAGAGAGAGAGAGAGAGAGAGAGAGAGAGAGAGAGAGAGATTGTCTCCAAGTATGTGAGAAACTGACGTTGGGAAATCGTTTTCGGAATCTTGAAAATCTGAGATTTCACGAGTATTTTCCTAGTAGAATGAATCCTCTTGGATGAGCTTTGTTGTTACAAGCAACTGGATAATTCAGGAAATATTTGATTTCATTTTAGACGACTGATTTCCTTACAGATTCTAGGGTGGCTTCCACATAGTTCGCTGTGTGTTCAAACTTGACATTTATCTTACGCGTATATTTCGCATTCTTTAGATTCATTTATTTTGACAGATATTTGCGTTCATTAGCAGTAATGGACTAATGTGCTTGTGGGTGAAAAATAATAAAATATGCAAAACATAATCGCTAACGTGATATCGGATATCTATGGGAACGATGAGGTTCCTTATGCATTTCATCTTTTGGATATCAACGTATCAGTAGAATCAGCCAAAACTATCAGGAAATCCCGAATTTGATACTGAATTGTGAAGGCTTTTCTACTCTCCCGCGAGTAATGGCGTGTGTTACCCTCAGTCAACTAAAAGAACCTTTACTTTTGCATGTTGGCGGAAGACACATTTGATATCTACAATGGAGAGCATTGTCCATAAATCTGTGTGTGTGTGTCTCGAATTACCATAAATGACCCTGAGGAAGACACAACGATACACAAGTACATTTCTGGCTATCATGATAGATAAAATAAACAGAATAACTTTATAGTCTACGCATTTAGGAATGCAGCATCATTATTCAAAAGAACGTGATCACTACGAAGTAATTATTACTGGAAAGAAAAACTGTGTGATAGTTTAGAGTATAGTGAAAAAAACATTCCATATATTAGCATAATTCACTTACATGTCTTTAACTGTCTATTATTAGGCGCATGATAAATATACTAGCTAACTTTTCGCAGTATAGTCAGTGGATACGTATTCAACAGATTATATCAAATTGGAAATATTATAGCTTCTCTATTGAATTTTTTAAATTGTGTCTAATAGTGGTAACAGGTAGGGAGGGGTCTTGGAATTAAAAAGACACTGAACTAACTTGAAGGAAAAGTCACTGGGGTTTTTCTCACGAAGGAGAACAAAGGAGACTCAGAAGTTTGATGGAAGAAAGGACGCTTGAGAGGAGTTTCCTTCGCACAAATGAAGAGGGATTTTGACGTTAATGAAAAGAAAAAAATTAAGAAACTTACTGAATGGCAATTAGCTCCCGAGTTTGTAGAACAAGAAGGGCTGAGCATATTGGAAATGAGATACAAAGAGGGTACATATAGAAGAAAGATATTTGCTACAGGTCAATTCAAAAGATGATGAGCTAGTGTAGTGAAAAATGAGACGAGATGATTCGAAATTTTTTTCACACCTGTTTAAATTTTACTATTTCCGTGTGTACAGAAGCCAAGACTGGAATCCACCTGTGATATGACATCAACTAAGATTTTGAAAACAATTTTGATCAAACAAAGCAAATATTGAAGATTTTATATAAACACCTATATATATATATATATATATATATATATATATTTTATATATATATATATATATATATATATATATATATGTATATATATATATATATATATATATATATATATATATATATATATATATATATATATATATATATATATATATATATATATATATTATATGAGTGTGTACGCGAATTGAGCAAATATCTCATAACTGTCCAAGGAAAATCTCACCATTTTGAAACGAATGAAAAACTTAAATTTAGTAATTAAAAAATATCTGTTTCAACAAGAATAAAGTGATAAATTGGCAGCTGTCACATAAAGGCATGAAACAGCATCGAGTGAATATGCCCAGGGGAGAGCTGCAGGTTTCTTTTAGATGACCAGTAATAAAGACGAATTTCGTATTTGGCAGTTTGAAGGAGGTCTGAGGCGGTCCATAAATAATGCTGGTGGGAGCGAACGAATGGCCACATGAACATATATCTTTGTAAAAGAGAGCAAGATTAAAATAGGAAGACGATTTAAGCATGATTATAGTAAAATGGATTTAGTGGAGTGTACACAGACACATACATAAATACATACAAAAATACATACATATATATATATTTATATGTATACATACATACATACATATATGTACAATCTATCAATTAAGAAAGAAATTTCACAGAAAAATTTTCATGTTCAGCATAAAGTAAAGACGTTGCACAGGGAACCTAAATATATAATAAACAAGTAAACATTAATAAAAATATTCATTATCTCGAAGAAACTAAAAATAAATATTTTCATATGGAAGAAATACAGGAAAAATTAAAAATCTCCTGTATGAAAACCTGACTTTCCTTAAATGGAATCGCTTCCACTTTTCCACATTGCACCTTCCTAGGAAGTTTGGCAGAAATAGTATTGGGAATTACTGGCGGTCCATTATGGCTTGCTGTAAAGAGTATTCGTATCGCAAAGTTTCAGGTTAATCAGTAACGGTATCAAGCAAAATAATACAAAATTTCGTTCGTTCTCTCTCTCTCTCTCTCTCTCTCTCTCTCTCTCTCTCTCTCTCTCGTTCTTACGAAATAATGCATTTACAAACGGTTCATCAAGGACGTAAGTCCTCTTTCGGTTGTCAATACTGAAGTTTCCGCCAAAAATACGAAAATTAGCAAAATGAAACCCAATGAGTGGGCAACACTTACACAAAGTTTCGAAACTACATCTCAGTTCTCACTGTTTTAACCATTTTTATGGAATTATCTACAATCACGTCACTTTTTTTTTTTTTAACATATGACGGCATGACGCATTATTACGTATATATTGACTTGCAATGATTTGTATGTCATTTTCCTATTTGTTTTCATACGTTGTCAGCCCGATATCTTTAGCAACTCTAGACATTCCTTAGGTTGCCGTTAGTGCTCGGTATCCTGTGCAGGTCTGCCTACACAGGCGACCTGCACAGCCGCACCTAAACGCATTGGGATACGCTGGGGGTCTTGGAACGTATTATCCCCGTATATTGGGGCCCTACTGCATATCATAGTCAAATAAATACCACTGGAAAGATGGACTTTGCCTTAGATTTACTTCCAGACGCAAGAGTTTCTGACAGAATAATCAGGTAAAAGTCACATGACTATACAGGTCAAGCATAATTTCCCTATGGCAATGAATATTTGAATAAAGCACCCAACGTTACTTTCAAGTATAATTCGATAAAGCCAAAAATAACTTTTAAAACTATTGACTATTGTAATTTAAAGAAATGAACGTATTTGGTATAACCTAAACAAAAGCAAAACGAACAATAAAAGTCCCACCAACCAACTGAGCAAGAACAGAAAAGCTTATAATAACGACAAATTATGGAGATTTTCAACTGGAATGTTTTCTGCAAAAGAAATATTATAGAATAATATCCGAATACCGTATTCAAATAGAGAGAACTCTTCTTCAGAAATGCACAGAATTCACGTCTTCCCAGTAATTCCCTTGTAGAGTCCACGATCTGAAAGTAAAGAAATGAAACTATCATTAATTTTACTAAGTAGAAAACTATCCAGTCACAAGTCCTCTACTAATTTACCGTCGATTACAAGATCCAAGAGTCAAAAGCAACTTCTCGTTAAAACTACTAAAGATAAAACTTGTTTATTAGGACGATATTTTATGCATTGACCTTTTCTCTAATTCAAACGACACTGTCACAGTCGTTCTGTAGCTGCTCCATGTAGCTACGAGGACGTCTCGTCAGTAGTTATTCAAATCTAGTCACGATGACTCTACTACAAATCACCTAACAATAACTGTACATAACTGTACTTCCTATACATTTAGACTATCGATGCAGAAGTTATTATACTCCATATAGCTAACAATTTTCGTGTTTCACTCTTCTTCTTCATCCTAAAACTTAGACGTCTAATTTAGATACCCTGTTCATCAACCTGGCGACCTGTAGGCTACTCTTTCCTTGAGACCAGACTACCTCAAACATTCTGATTCAACTTTTTAACTATGAATCATATTCCCATTTGCTTCTTTTATTACGTGAGCCCTTTACCAACTAAGAAGTCACTGCACATATTCTTCAGTCCTGCTTTACCTCCTCTTCTCGCTATCGCACTTAATCAAAATTCACCTTTAAATTTTCATCGCCTCCCAACTCTTCCCAATTAATAAACGTTCAAGTAATCCTATTGTCTGGCTCTACAGATAATCTTTTCTACGTAACCTTAGCGTTCAGACACTCTTTTCTCTCACTAAACCTTCCATATCGTTGTCCCACTGTGCTTTTTTATTGCTACTTCTTCACAGGTACCAACAGCCCAACCCCTTTTCCGCCGAACCAGTGAACTCATCAGGAACAATTCGCAAGCCTCCCCTCTTAATCGGTATCTTTGGCCTTGGCACAACTTTTCTATTTATCTTCATTTTTGCAAATGAAAATAAATTAAATTTTCATCTTCCAATAACTCCTCTTTTAACCATTTCAACAACTCTCCACACACACTATATCTATCTATCTATCTATATATATATACATATACGCATACATATAATTATTATCTGTCGTTTTAGTACATTACATTAAACCTTGGTTAGATACATTGATCCCAAGAATTGTCGGCTATGGAAAAGAAATAATTTTGACGACTGAAAAAAAAATTAAGTTTGTATAGAGAATAAAGCCCCTTTCCACGAAGTTATGCTATTCACGATCTGGAAGTGATTATTTACACAGCTAAATTCTCCGCATTTACACCGTTCAACGGTATTATTGTACTTTTGAATTATAAACCACAGAGGCAGCATTATTTTCCATAGATTAAAACATTTTTGCAATTATTGACTTACAAATAGTTTCGCGTCTACGTATTCTTGTTCAGTTTTAACGTAACTCGTAGCTGATAACTCTAAGCCACATTAATAGAAAAACTAATGAAACTATGGCACTGCTTGTTCACGCAGACAATCGAATGACCTGTTACGCTGGATCCTGCCGACACGGAAGGAGGCATCGAGAAACGCCACTGCAGTATTCCTAATATCCTCGGTGTTGGTCTCAAAATTAATTATCGTTACACAAGAAAAACGCGACCAATTGAAGTTGTATCTCTACCGATCAAGAAAAGTTAATTCCCTGTTCGTTCTGACGTCTGCTCGTGTTAATAGTTACTAGCGTAATGAACCAAGTTAACCTTCCGTACATATAGGACATAACACTACTGGCGTTTTAGTTTTGCGTATACTCATCCTCAGTGGTTTAGTTAATTTCATCCCATTCCTTTCTCGAGTGACGAATTTCGCTCTAGGAAAATCGTTGCTTCCCCAACTATTTCCTTAAATTAACTAAAGTAACTCATGGACAGAGCCGAGGGTATCGCCGATTCCAGTTTATAATCCAACATTAAACAATTATCCTTACATAACTGTAATCTTCTATCCACACTACATATGGTCAAGCTTTGATAACTTCTGTCAACCAGCTACAGTTACGAATAACCATTCTTCAATCTTCTTAAACTTTTAAGTAACAAGAACCTTAGTATTCAGGTTGAACAAATAAAGAATTTACTACATACTTTGTTGCTTGGCTAATATACTTAACCAGTAAAATATTTTAATTCTTACCCATATGATATTCATATGCTATTTACTACAGTTCTAGTATCCAGGTTCTGATCTTTAGTTAGCCAAGTTATTTTCCCCAGAAACTGAAGCAGACTATAGTCAGTTACAGAAACCTTTGTCCAATGCTCAATAAAGTAACTTAAGTACCTTCAAGTTCAGGTACACTGACGTCTCTGAAGTCTAGAACTTAAAATTCTTAGCAACCATTTTAGCCTTCCAAAAAGAAAGGCACTGAATACTAGCAAAGTTTGAATTTTTAACCTTATTTTTTCATACTCAACCATACAAAAAATATTAAGGATAAAGATAATTTACCATTGTTTTAAAAGCATAGTTCATTGTTAATCTCATCCAGGACAGTTTTGTGAAACCTAAGGGAAATCCATGGTAGCATTAGAAGCCCATCATAGCAATTGCTCAAGTTCTGGGCCTCAGGTTTCATACTGCATCTGTTTCTAACCCAGGAAAAACTTCCGGCGAGTATACTTCGCTCCTTAGGAATTAGGTCACAGTCTCATCAACCTGGAATAGATAAAAGCTTAAGGACCGGTTCAGGACAGTAAACTTATTTTACTCTAAACAGAAATTACAACGTGAAACCTATTAGGAAGGTAATCGTTCGGAGAAAAATATACAACTGAACTTTCAAGATTTATTATAACAAATTTAAATGCTTGAACTAAAAAATATTAACCTTACTGAAATTAAGTATAATCTAATATTTTCACTTCGTACAGCACTAACGACTTGAGGGTCGGCGTTTAACATTAATCAGACATGCCACAACAGATTTAGGGTTAAGCATGAAAAAACTGCAAACTTCTGCTAGTATATCAAACTGACAGTAATGTTGACTATGAATGAAAAGAGTTCTTACGCAGTTACATATATGAACTAGGTAGTAACAATAGGTATCAAATATCTAGTAAGACTAAGTTTAAACTTAACTAATTTTCCTGGGACTCCAGATTTAGCAATCTATTTAAAGTGACTACACAATGGACCTCTGATTCAATTAACTAAAATCCTGTCAAACTTAATATAAACACTCACCGGTAGCTGGGGACAGTTTTGTCCGGCGAAATTTTCCTCCCAGGAACTAATTATGGCAGGACTTCCGTCCGACCATAACTAGTTCAAGGGAGTACCTCCACCCCTAAAGGGGCACCGCCCCTATAGGGGTGGAGGAAAAAAAAAATTTTTTTTTATAGATATAAACAGCAAATCACTCACCGTTTCTTTCTATCTTCTCTATTTACCTATCCTCTTGAAAACTGATGCGGGTCAAACTCGTTCTCCGTGAAGATTCCATCCCCCAAACAGAAGACCGGTTAAGAGGTTTGAATATTCATCATTGATATGTACTGTCACCCAAATAGGTACTAACACGAACGCACCTGAAATATATTAAAACTCAAATCAACTATGCTCCATATACCTTGGCGTAAAAGCAGATTCACCATCTACCCCAGTGTTAAGAAAGAACCAGGAGTTAATGTAGAATTAAAAGTCAGGGAATCATTAAAACAAAAGTTCAACAAAATACGAACTAATCGATTCGCAAAGAAATCGGTTACATTAATGACTCAGAGTGGCAAAGACTTGAAAATCTGAACACTAACCTTATACTATACTAAATACCAAACTGTTCCGAGATGTTTGCCGGCCGACGTAGGAAGGACCCGGTTCATCCAGACTACTTCTGACGAAGGCAGACATTGTTATCCAAGGACGATCAGCTCCAGGAGCAACTACCAAAGGTTAATCGTTACCGAGAGCTGTCGCTCGATGCTCCTTGGCGAGAATCAGGACTAGAGCTTTCGGTTACTCCTCGGCTTCTGGTATTGGTCTATTTACTGGTTTTCTTTTGTCGACGTTTTATTAATTCTTCATGAACTGCTTAAGTAGTATTGAATCGGAGCTATTTTACAGCCAGACGTGATATTTGTTGTTTATTGCATTTGTAAAAATCTTTCCCATATAGGGGAAGCGTCTTGATTTTCAAACAACGCACATGCATATAATGTCGAACTGACGCCACTTGTCTGCCCTACATTCCAAGGATCCCAACAATGATCCTTTATACCTGGGCCGTCTAACACCATGCCCGCGGGCCAAAAGAGGCCCGTTTGATTTTGAAAGTGGCCCGCTAGAGAAATATACGTAAAAGTTTTATTTTCTTTTTTATATCATAAAAATTTCTTATTCCTAAATTCTGAGTAACTATATATATATATATATATATATATATATATATATATATATATATATATATATATATATATATATATATATATATATATATCAAGAGTGGCCTTCAGAATAAACAAATTGGACGGCCCTTCTTTATAGCTTTAAATCCAGTTGTCTCTTCCGTGTAATAAGTTTATTCCTTTTCATATCCAAACACAACTGAACCATCAGCCTTTGGGTACGCTTTCCAGGTCTTATAACCAATGCATATTATTATTGTATGTAAAACTTGTTTACTTTTGCTAAGTCCATATTGCCTCACTACAAGATTTACGAGGTTCAAAAATTACTATGAAAATATTTATCAGCAAGAATAAAATCAATGAAAAAATATTGATAAAAATAAAAAAAAAATTTTTAACAAGTGCTATATTTTCAATCAACCGAGGACTTCTAAAGCTATAGACCAGTTTCTAACTTCTCTATTTCAAAGACGTCCCAAACACAACAGGATAAGGATATTCATTTCAAAGGGTTGAGATACAGTTGCTATTCCCCGTATTAAAGGTAATATTCAGGAAATGCATACATTCAATGCCACTCTCTTGGTAGTGGTTATATCTATCTATCTATCTGTCTATATATATATATATATATATATATATATATATATATATATATATATATATATATATATACTGTATATATATAAATATAACCACAACCAAGAGAGCGGCATCGAATATATGCATGTCTTGAATATTACCTTTAAGACCGAGAGTAGTCACTGTATCTCAGCCCTCTGAAGTTTTATGAATATATATATATATATATATATATATATATATATATATATATATATATATATATATATATGTATATATATGTATATGTATATTTATATATATATAAATAAAAAATAAAAAAAAATATATATATATATATATATATATATATATATATATATATATATATATCTATATATATAATATATATATATATATATATATATATATATATATATATATATATATATATATATATATATATATATATATATATATATATATATTGTATATATATGAAACAACTATATCTTACTAGGACGAAGAAACTGGAAAGGGAACACGACAAAGTAAACTAAAAAGGGCTTTCCATTGTTAGGTTCCTCCAGATGGCATGCTATCGGGGATCTTGAGCGATCCTAAACGGTCCAAAGGATGTCGTTGACGTCCTTCAGATATTCAGAAACGGGAGCGGGAGGGAGGAGGAAGGTCAAGATATATTCGCTTCCATGATTCTCCCGAATGTGAGACTAAGATGCTCTTGGAATGCATTGGGGCAATGAACCTCGCATACTCCTCGTCTTCTCTTATCCGACAAGAAGGGAAGAAGCTCGAGTTTAAAGGATTCAAGAATTTCTTGTTTGCGAAGTTAGCGATCTTCGTGGGACTTTCAACTCTGCACACAGGCACACTCACGGACGCAATAAACTCTCGTACATACAACCTCAAATTGCATTGTGCATACACACACATATAAATTATATATATATATATATATATATATATATATATATATATATATATATATATATATATATATATATATATATATATGTGTGTGTGTGTGTGTGTGTGTGCGTGTGTGTGTGTGTGTATGCACACACATATAGTAAGGTAAATAGTCTTCTGCGTTTTTCTTGGAGTAGTCTAAGAGAGTTCAAGTCTTCTGAGAAGGAACCTGATACTGAAGACTTAATGATGAAATATTGTCACTTGATGACTTAGAGGACGTTGTCTGTATTTCCTGACTGAATTTATTCTTCTCTCTCACTGTCTCCACTTCGTTTGTTCTCTCGTGTTGATTAGAACCTATACCTAAGCCCCGCAGTTTCCTGAATTTGATCCTTGAGTGTGGTGGCACAGAAAATGAATTTTCCGGCAGAATTATCTTTGCTAAGTTGACCTAAAAAGTGAAGTAAATATGCAGTAGTTTTTGACACTTGGTTGTCATGGTGGGTAGTAATCTGACTACATTCGTTTTCCATAAATTCTTATTTCAGTGGTTTACTGTTTGATCTTTTGACTGATTTTTTTTCCAGCGCACTTGAAAATAACAGTAATAGATATTTAGTCAGAAGAAATATTGTTATTTTTTTATAGTATGAAATTTTGTACATTTAGGTATATACATTTCTTTAACAAAATTAAGTTATTATTTTTTTTAGAGAACATTTGTATAAAAGTCTCAGATAACCTTTACGACCATACCGATTTTTGTCAGATGTCAGATTAGTCAACTATTCAAATATGCTGTTGAATAAAGAACGAGTTTCCGTTGTTAGTATAACATGTAATTCATATGAAAACCGTCTGTTCAATGTAATTCTGTGTCGTTGTACATTTCAAGATTTTCCGTCTGTTTTCTATTATATATTATGTTTCTCTTAAAAAAAAATACATCTCCGTGTTCACTGACTGCCAGTGGAATGATCTATTGAGTTTTCCCCTTTACTTTCTCTGGTCTTTCAACCCCTGGCCACTGTCTGACGTCATTTCCCGTCACATAGATCTAACCTTTTAAAACACATGTCGCCATCACACAGATTCTCGTGAATACGTGTTTGTTCAATCGAAGAGTCTGCGTGACCTCCACAATTTGTCTCAAATTCCTTTCTTATATCTTCCCCCGATAACGGAGTCACATTCCTCCTTAATGGCTTATTGGATATAACCTTCCTCACTAAAGGAAAACGATTTCTTCCGAGAAAGAATAATCGAGGACACACCTCGCAGTCGTTTGAAATAAGAATGAAACTTATGTAAGTTCAAACTCAGCCGCTGGAAAAAATAATGGAACGTCATTTGATTTCCGACACCTTCAATTCTGCTCTTATTGCTGTGTCTCTGACTTGGAATTAACGGTGATTATAAGCGCTGGCTGGTCTCTGGGCAGGAGGTTTTATCGGCTTAAGGTCAAAGACAAGGAGCTAACCGCTGAGATAGAATATTTAAATGACAATTTCAAGGACGCGTAGAATTATTACTATTCTTTCTTTCAAAGTATTAATTTATTTTCGTATTGTGTGAATTCTATCTGATAACATTTAAACGTGGATAGCTTACGTGACGTTGTATTTTCAGTAAATATAAATGCTACTCTTGTCTTCTGAGGATTTACTGATGGTGGTATAACTATAATCATGGGTTAAGAAAACCGTACGTTTTGACATAGAAAATGATGTACTGATGAGACCGATTATTGATATCTGTTCATCTAGTGTAAGTCCAGTAACGCCGCCCCCCACCCTCTCTCTCTCTCTCTCTCTCTCTCTCTCTCTCTCTCTCTCTCTCTCTCTCTCTCTCTCTCTCTCTCTCTCTCTCTCTCTTTGAAATCATGATAAACAGGTATATTTCTGGCTATCGCAATGGATGAAATAATTGACACTTCTTGATAGTCTACACATTAAGGAACTCAGTATTTTCATGTAAGAGAACGCGATCACTACGAACTACGTGTAATTAGAAAGCTAAATTCAGTGAAAGTTACAGTAACAAAAAAAAAAAGCCCGTATATTTGCAAGAGTCAGTTAGTTGTCTTTTCTTGTCTCTGATTAGGTGCATGATAAATAAACGGGCTATATTCTTTTGTATCTAAGTCGATGGATATGTATTTAATAAATTATATCAAAAAGGAAATATTATGAATTCTTTAAGATTTTAAATTGCAACTAATGGTGATAACTGCAAGGTGTCGTGGATTACACCATGGAAATTTATTTAATGAGTCAGTAATAAATGGAATCGTCGCTATTGGGTTGAGATGGAATCCAAATGCCTAGAAAAATAAAGTATTTTATAAAACCTTTGAAACAAAATTGCGTTCCAGTCACACGTACAATTCCTCTGACGATAGACAGGAAGCACTGCTACACACTACACCGCTATATATATTCTGTTCAAGTGCAATGCTGCCGAAATAAACAGACCTAGATGAAGGCTTATCGAACCCTGGAACGAGGAACTCTGCCTTAGACTTACATCTAGTCATAAGAGTTTCTGACAGAATTATCAGGTCAAAGAGGCATGGCCATACAGAGTAAGACAAATTTCCCTAGGGTATTCAGAATTTGAATAAAGCACCCAATATTTTAGTTTAATTAGGCGCAGTTCGATAATGCCAGAAATAATTAAAAGACCTATTTAATATTGGACTTTAAAGAACAACATATATGACAGAACCTAAATTTTTTAAAGATAAAAAAGAGAACATTTAATCTACCACCAACCATTAGAGCAAGAATAGAAACGCTTTCACCAACAAGAATTATACAGATTTCTAACTGGAATGTTCCCTGCAAAAGAAGTATTTATAAAATAAAATTCGAATACCTTATTCAGTTACAGAGAACTCTTCTTCATAAATGCACAGAATTGTCATGTCTTCCCCGCAACTCTCTTGTAGATTCTACGACCTGAAAGTAGAAAAAAAAATTACTAAATAGAAAAATATTCAGTTACAGGTCCTCTTCTGATTTACTTTCGGTTTCGAGATCCAAAGGTCAAAAACAATTTCTTGTAAAAGTGCCGAACAGAAAACCTGTTCAATAGTATGGTACTTTATAGATTTACCTTGTGATATATTTTCACTACTAAGCCATTTTCCCTAAAGCAAATGGCACTGCCATAGTCATGCTGTATAGCTGGTTGAGAAACCTACATGGAAGTCTCGTCAGTAGTGCTTAAATCTCGTCACAACGACTGAGGTCCACTTCATCTATCAAAAACTGTCGGACTTCCTCTTCATTTGGACCAGCAATGCTTTGACCCCATGTAGCTAACATCTGTCGTCCCTCGCTCCTTTCCTTCATCCTAAGACTAAGACGTCTAATCTAGATACAGTGTTCATCAACCTGGCGATCTGTATTCTTTCCTTGAGACCAAGCCACCACATTAACTTATTTTAGTACATGATCCCTTTACTAACTAACCATTCACAGAGTACTTTCTTCACTCCTGCGTAACCTCTTATTATTGTTATCCTACTTAATTAAAATTCACCTTTAAATTGTCATCGCCCCCAGAGTCTTTCTACTTAACTTCAAAGTCATCCTATTGCGACTCTTAAAGTATATTTTATTTAGCCTTTGCGCTTGAAATACTTTTATTTTCATTGTCCTATGTTTTTTTTTTTTTTATTGCTACCTCTTTATATGTATCAACAGCCCAATTTTCATTCCACCGAAACAGTGAACTCATTCTGGAACAATCGATTATTAAGTCTCATCCCATTCGGTACCTTTGAACGTAAGTTTTTTTGTTTTTATTCATTTCATATTTACAGATGAAACCGTCAAATTCAATACTCTCTAATACAACTATTTCTTCTTTGGAACCCTTGATATGTATCTCCTCACTATCTACATCGTATAAGACTGCTTTGCCAATAACTTGACTGTTAGGCTCTCTCCCTCCACACACACATACACAGACACAGATTTACATCGGAATTAGAGGTTTATATATACATAATATAGTCTATAAAACTATCGTTTTAGTAATTACATTAATGAGGTTAAATACAACGATCCTAAGAAATACCGTATATTAAAAATTATTCATTTTCATGACTGCCTTGAAAAATAATAACTAGTTTGCACAGATAATGCCTTCCCATTCCACGAAGTTATACCATTCATGATTAAATTGTTGCTTACGTTAAATTTTTTTACTGTTCTTAAGGTTGCGTCCACACGGTCGAGCTTTGTTCGACGAATTTTGTCCGTTGTGACGACAGAAGCGGGCAAAGTTCTGACTTTGCTCGCTGTTTCTCCGCTTCTGACGTCACATCGGACAAAGTTCGCTGAACAAAGCTCGATCGTGTGGACGCAGCTTTAAAGCCCTGCCCACACTAGCAGGCACTGCCCGACAGGCAAACACTGTTCCCATAACCCGTTCCACTATACTGACCGCCCGAGTATGAAGCCAGAACAAAGCGATTGTCTGGTAACACTGCTTTAGAAGCAAGAGAAAATATAAACACCTGGAAGTGTCCAACGGGCATGCCCGCTAGTGTGGACAGGCCATTATAAGTTAGAACATACTCTAAGTGGCAGAGGCAGTGTTACTTTTGACCTAATTACAACCACCGACATGTTTAAATCGTTTCGTTTCTACGTAATCTTTTCAAATATCTTAAGATGACTAAGTCCCTCTACTAGAAAAGCTAACGAACGATGGTGTTGCTTGTTCACGCAGACAGTCGAACGACCCATTGTTCTGGGTCCTGCCGACAACAATGTGGCATTGAGGAAAGCCACTTCAGTATTCCATCTCTCCTAGATTTTTTCAGTTATTACGCAGAGATAAACTGAAATATACTCATATCTCAACCGTGACAAAAAAAAGTTGGTTCTCTGTTCGTACATCGTGTACGAACAGGGAACCAACATTTTTTTTTCACGGGTGAGATATGAGTATAATATTTCAGTTGATCTCTGTGTGTAATAACTGAAAAAATCTAGGATATTTGGAATACTGAAGTGGCTTTCCTCAATGCCACATTGTTGTCGGCAGGACCCAGAACAATGGAATGTTGGTTCTCTGTTCGTACACCTAGTTTAAGCTCTTAGTTGGACAAGTCTGTAGAGTTGTGGCCTAGCACTCGCTAGGCCCGCGTTCGACTCTCCGGCCGGCTAATGAAGAGTTAGAGGAATTTATTTCTGGTGATAGAAATTAATTTCTCGCTATAAAGTGGTTCGGATTCCACAAGCTGTAGGTCCCGTTGCTAATTAACCAATTGGTTCTTAGCCACGTTAAATAAGTCTAATCCTTCTGGCCAGCCCTAGGAGAGCTGTTAATCAGCTCAGTGGTGTGGTAAAACTAAGTTATACTTAACTTCGTACACCTAGTGATAACCCAGGGTTTCATCTACGGGAAAACTAAGCGTAATTTTCCACCCTCACCTTTCGTACACATACCACCCAACGATACAGACATCCTTGTTGTCTCTCATATACTCATCGGCAGTAGTAACAAATTATGTCACCCTAAACTTACGAAATTCGTTACTGGATAGCTTAATGAATATCGTTCTACGATACACACCATCGACCCATCTTTCGCTTCCGCTAAATAGTTAATAGTTTACGCAAGTGCTAAGAGTATCACAGATTAGAGTTTGTAAAGTTTAAGCAATTGGCCCAATTAAAACCAAAGGACATATACGCAACTACATTATGGGAGAGCCATAACTTAATATCGACCGGACTTACAATCTTTTGAATGTAAAGTTTTAATTATAGCATCTTTGGGTGAACATTCATATTCTATACATCTTTTGTTGCTAGTTCATACCCATTTGATATGCAGTTTACTTACTGCGGTTCTCCCAATATCCAAGCCCTAATCTTGGTGATTAAGTAATTTCCTCAGGGCTTAAAACATAGTACAGTCAGCAGTTACAGTACCCTTTGATTAACACCCGTCAAGTACTTAAGTACTTTAATTTAGATTCACTGTAGATTCACTGTAAAGTCATGTTAGCTTCCTATAAAAAAAAGAAACCTGAGAAGTGTTCCCACAGGGAAAGGTTCTTTACTTCTGTTTGAATTTTACTTTTGTAATTTACTAAAGGATATGCAAGTGTTTTTTGTTAGTTATGCAAAATGCATAGGCTTAATTACTTCCATTCTCGTTTTCGTAGTAGCTTGTGAATCTCAGGATAGTTAACTAACACGCATTTCTTCTTCTTCTTCTTACCTTGTGTGAGGAGATGGAAACCGATAGTCTTCTGCTCCTCTCACTGATTAGACATTCCTTGGTAAAATTGATGAGTACAGCGATTCCTTCGCTTTGTTTGCAACCCTTTAAGAATACCTCTTGGTTGTTTTTCCTGGACACCTGTTCTAAAAACCAAAATTTTGTTTGGCCGTTTTTCTATGGCTTCCAGTATACAGTAGAATACGTAAAGTTTGGCAATAGAAAACAATTATACATAAAAAACAGAGGTAACAGAAAACAAGTATACATAAAATAAAAAAAACAGAAACTGCAAAAGCAAAAAAAAATAAAAGAAGTGACGAATATAAAAATAAAATAAAAATACCGTTTGAAAACTTAGAAGTCCACGAATAAACATTGCATCCGGGAGATATCATGGTGCTCTTTCTGGTGGTATATCACAAACACATGGAGGAAAATCTAGGCAATTTTTTAGTTCTCTGTAAAAGAAAATTGAGATGGCTTTGTCTGTCCGTCCGCACTTTTTCTATCCGCCCTCATATCTTAAAAACTATTAAGGCTAGAGGGCTGCAAATTGGTATGTTGATCATCCACCCTCAAATCATCAAACATATCAACTGTAACCCTCTAGCCTCAGTAGTTTTATTTTATTTAAGGTTAAAATTATCCATGATCGTGCTTCTGGCAACGCAAAAGCTACCAACAACACATGCCACCACTGGGCCGTGGCTGAAAGTTTCATGGGCCGTGGCTGAGAATTTCATACAGCATTGGGCCGGAAAAACTTCGGCGCATTTTTCACTCGTTTTTTCAAAAATTTTCTAAAAGAAAGACAGTATTTCTATAAATGAAGAACACGAGAAATATAAGGTAATCCCTTACAAACTAGATCTCGCAGCATTGTCACCGGAAGGAGCCGTTTGTAAGAAATAAAGGATTTTTCTACACATCTAGCCGTATTTGTCTCTCCCCGCTACCTTTAAACGAATGGACAACGAAGGCGGAATCTCTTTTATCCTTTCTCGCGTAATTCAGCCACATTCGACATCCTGCTCATAGTCTGAACTGTCCTTTTGATCTTCTAGTCTGCTCGGTGCTAGCAGCCTTGATCTCTGATCTAACAGCGAAGAGAAAAAAGCAGGAAATTGTTATTCCCGTAAAGTTTTTCTTGCAGGTTTCGGTACAAAGGAGAAGAGTCGTTCTTGTGAAGTAAAAGATGAAATAAGCAAGTGTGTTGATAAAATACTTTACTGTTTTACTCATAACAATTGTGATGTTCGCGTATTGCAGACATTCAATGTACATACTAAGCAATATCAAACAAACACGTGGAAAATAATCATCAAAGGTAAACGCATGTAACCTCCGAAAACTGTACCTTAAACTAAATGGAAGTAAAAATAAACAAAACAGCTTTATTTCAAATCACAACCAAAGACTTGAAAGGCCCCACTCCTGATTTGGATATAAATGATAAGCTGCGCACACACTTCCCTCGGCCGAGTCCAATGGAAGGATGAGCTCATTAACCGTCAGAAAATGTTTATTGCAACATCGATTTAGTCGTATAACAACTTATTCCATCGCCTGTGACTCGGTCACTAAGTCTTCGAGTTTATGATGCTTTCATTCTCGAGAAAGTCTCGTATACGACTCACCGGTTCCGCCGTTGTTCCTAAGGGCGAGAATGGAACCATTTATTTCAATGCGTCACGAGAAGGGTTTTAGATATTGGACAATCAAGAGATAAATGCACAAACAATTGCTTCACAGTATGTTTCAAGTGTGTACCACAGACACAAAAGCTTATAGAGAGAGAGAGAGAGAGAGAGAGAGAGAGAGAGAGAGAGAGAGAGAGAGAGAGAGAGAGAGAGAGAGCTGTGTACCGTCGACACATCACGAATTTTATTTTGTCGTTTTCCTAGATTAGGGAGGCCATTTCATTTTTAAAATGAAATTTTAGGGTACTACTCAATTATCTAGGACTATATCTTATAGGCATTATAGAAAATTCATTTAAATGATATGACACTTATAAAACGAACAACTTACATGCATTGTTGTAAATAGATGGCAAGAGAGCGTAACATTCAGGAACATGAAAGATTAAAAATGAGAAATCCTACATTTATCCACCCTACCGTCATAAATTTAGTCACGTAAAATACTTTTAAGGTTTTTAAAATTCTTAAGAGTGAAGCAAATGAGTTTGTTACTCGTATGTGTAGTCGTATCCCGATCAATTTCAAAAAGTGTCGATCTATACACTGACGCATGGCTAACCTACTAGCGGATCCAGAAAAATTTCATGGGAGCATCAATTTCTATATTATCTATATATATATATATATATATATATATATATATATATATATATATATATATATATATATATTATATATATATATATAATATTTTTTATTGTTATTTTGATCTTTTTCCTCAAAATTTATTATTTCTATAATAGATTTTATATTTTTTCGCATTTTTATACTACTCATTTATGTTATTATTATCTAAATTTTCAATATTATTATTTTGTCATTATTTTTGTGGGGGGGGGGGGGGGGGCGCTTGTGCCCAGGTGGCCCCACCCTGGATCCGCTAGTGGGCCCTAACCTCAAAAGGCGTTGATCTACACATTGACTCACGGCTAACCTAATAAAGGGGAAAAAGGACGATTTCCTAGGAGTATATTCAGACAGACGGACAGTTAGGCAGACACAGACAGACAGACAGACAGACGCAGAGCAGTCAAACTAATAAATAATAAATTAAGAAAGATTGAAATTCGGACGAACATATAAATTTAATTTCCCTCAACCTATATTCTCGGGGGTAAAGACATCTCCTCACCGGGAAATTCATTTTAACTGAATTTGAAAATACAAAACTTGAAGTATCTATCACTTTTTACCCTTTACTAATTTTTTTTTATTAATGCCTCTCATTAGTATCCTCCATGAATTGTAGGTTTCCAATAGGAACGTGCCTGTTGCAAAAGACGAGGTCTTCTTTTGCTTCCTTATTTTGACAATCATTAAGAGACTTCTTTGTCCTTACCTCATATTTTGTTGTTATATATTTTATTTGCTTCTCATTCATTCACCCACACGAGGTGAATTATACCCGATAGCATAGATATTTATATAAAAGCCTATGAAAAATCATATTCCCTGCAGTACTTCGTTAGTAACGTCTTCAGACGTGTATGATTCCAGCATTAAGAAGGTCTAGACGAAATTCCTTACACATGCGGTCCATTATTCTTACACTTAGTACAATCTAAATAATATGTATATATATACATATATATATATATATATATATATATATATATATATATATATATATATATATATATATATATATATATATATATTACATATAATATATACAGTATATATATATATATATATATATATATATATATATATATATATATATATATATGTATATATATAAATATATATATATATATATACATATATATATATATATATATATATATATATATATATATATATATATATATATATATATATATATATATATATATATATTTGTGTGTGTGTGTGTATGTGCGTGTGTGTGTGAGTGTGTGTGTGTTTGTGTGTGTGTAAATTCAACTTAAATCAGTTGCATCTAAAGGCCATTATGCGGCGGTGTTACGTGAATTGTCAAGGATATTCCAAGTGCTTGCACAAAGGGATAAATCATCACAGGCATACACGAAAATAATGATCAAATAACTATTAAGTGAGCTTCCTAATAAGAGTATTCCTCTTGTTACACATATTAACCATATGCATCTGCATCTTTCACTTGACGCTGACATAAATTATATAACATTTCCAACGTCCTACTTTCAATAATAGCTGCTCATATAATTCTAATCGAAATTATTTCAACGACGAAGAAGTTACAAATAATTGCCGCAAATGAAATTTATTCCTATAAATCTTTTTTTATGACTATCTCATAGTACGTTCGTTTGGTCAAGAATAATAACAAGAAATTCTTGCATAAATGATAATATAAATATTTATTTTTGTATGAATCTACGACTATTTTGCTTCTAAGGTACTCTATTTCGTCAGCAAAATCTTTCCTTGTAGAAAAGACATATACATTTGCTTTTACTAAGAAATGACCCACACCCTCTCCCCCCCACTTTACAGAAAAAGTTTTTATTCGCTTGCGGTTCCACAAAAATCAGCCGGGAAAACCGTTGAACCAGAAGAAAATTGTAGTTACAGTGCTAATCATAAATTGAGATGGTCAAGGTCATGTATACCTATATCTCAAGAAAAACAACTGGATACAGTTCTCATGGTGAATAGAGATTATTACTATTAATTTTTTTAGCCATGAATATCACCTACCTGAGTTTTGTAGAAGTTACTGCTTATTGTTAATCCCTTGTTTAGGCTCGTCTGATATAATCATGATGATATTCCGCACATTATGGATAGAGGTGGGTAAATGCAAGAAAAGGAGCCAGATACTTCATAAAATAAAAGGTGATCTAGTGGCATGTCTTTTAGACTTTCGTTTCTTCCAAATGGAAGTCGGTTATGTAAGAACGCAAGTACTTCACAGAACTACTGAATTCCGACATTCCAAACAATTCTTTGCAAATATCCTCTTCGTAGACTCTTGCTGTTGAGTTACACAATACAAGAAGTACAAACAATTTACGACTAGCAGAAAACAAATCGACTTGCAGACTTACTTGTCAAATAAACTGACGTCGCTTTTCATTGTATGTTTTGCAATAGCAAGAGTAAAACCCAACAAAAGATTTTGCAAAGAGAATATCGAATTGTTCGTCTTGAATATCAGTTCATAATGCTCAGTGTTTGATAAGAGCATTTAAGCATTTGTTTCAGTTGATATCACAATGCCTCTAGCTTATTGATTTAAGGTTTTATGAAGTCATGGAATTACTACAAAATTATAATCGAAATTCACCTTTCCAGTGACTTTTCTCTTGTTTAAAATTTTCTGTGAAATGATTGTTATTCAGTTTGATTTAGTGAACCCACCAAAATATTTTACCAAAATACATTGTAAAATCTGTGGTACAGTAAGTAAGATTTCAGAAAACTTTTTAAACAATGCTCGAGGAAAAAGTAAAATTAAAAGCAGATCAGAAAATGAATTGTGCAGAGGGAAAGACTCAGTTAATGCTCTTGTCATTACTAATTATTTTCTTGCAGTTTTTTAAAAATATTATTATTACCATTACTGTGAAATGTAAGTTATGCTATTGGCTTTTAAAAGGCCTTAATGATCATTCTTTCATTAGAGGGAAGATATCCCATGCAAAGTTATTCATCTGGTATTCATAATATGAAAAATTTGGTTTGTCCTCCCATTTGTGTATATATTAGTAACCAGTTTCAAGTTTGGTGGTTTAAAAGCACCTATAATTTGGAAAGGGTGATGTTGCACTAACGGTAAAGAATTTGCGAATGTACATTTGCACCTGAAATCCAGACCTGATTTTTTTTTTTGTATATCTGATGCATCTATTGAAATCGAGATGTTGTGAAATACATTGCGCTTCAAAAAGCATCATGAATTTCATGCAATACATTTCACTTCTGTCGGAGCTAAAAAGATAATATCAAAGAAAGCATTATTTTGCTTGTTATTTTTATTTCCTAAAATTAATTGTTTTAATTCTGGTGTATATAAATTACCTGATATCAGTTGTTTATGTTTCCTCTCATTTATATGCAATTTAATAAGAGATAAAACCTCCCATATTTCGAAATATTATCATATTCAGGATTCCATTCATGAATTATTCCATATTAAAGGCTCTACTAATTTTTACTCGATAACCTTCGGTTGATCACGATACTAATGCAAGTTTGATCCTTACTGCTTGGTTTTCATTAACCCTTATGATTGAAGATTATTTCTTTAAGAATGTTTAACAAAACAAGAAGATATGGAAGGAGTGAACTAAGAATCTTGTAAATAGTTGCACTCTAATAGCTTTGTATTTTTAACTATTCTAATACTATATCTCCTGGCTTCTTCACCGATATATGAACTGGAAAAAATTCTGATTTCAGATGTGTTCCTACGCCATGTCATTTAATTTCACAAATAGTTAAAAACATTAGCTAACAAATACAAGATTATGAAACGTGGAATCTACTTTACCGGAGACAAAAGAATAGAATAAACGAAAATTAACCCGAAGGTAAGAAAATAAGAAGGTAGTAAATAAAACGGTATTAAGAGCAAACCTCGTCAAATCCTCCCTCTTTTGATTAGATTTGGAAATGAATTCAGGGGTGTCTTTGTTTCCTTCATCCTCGACAATATCGTTTTTCCGAATAGAATAGCAAAGTCTGAGACAAGCATATTCTCATTTTTTTTTTGTTGAATGTTTTTTTTTAGTATATTGCATAGGGGAAAATTAATATCTATTTATTTTCTAGGATACGGTGGAGCTTCTATCACTGCTCTCTTTCTTCTGGGGCTTTTTAATTCCGGCTTTAGTGTGTCTATGAAGGTTTTGTGATCACTGTCCACAACTGCTCTTATATATACTGTATATATATATATATATATATATATATATATATATATATATTATCTCGTTATGAACAGCTCTCAGATCTATAAAGTGCCCACGACACTCATCTGAAGATCTCCCATTATATATATATATATATATATATATATATATATATATATATATATATATATATATATATATATATATATATATATATATATATATATATATACTGTATATATATATATATATATATATATATATATATATATATATATATATATATATATATATATATATATATATATATATATATATATATATATATAATATAATATATATATATATATCTGATTCATGGCTACTAAAACTGGCGTCACAACATATACAGTAGGCTATTGACGCTGTAATAAAATTAAGTAGGAAACTTTGCAAAAATTAAAAGAGGAAACTATAATATGTTGAGGAGGTCCGCCTCCCTGACAAGATATATAACTGTTCTATATTACAATCCTCCCCGAGAGTTATAGCAAGGATATAATGTCCTTCTCTGGCACGTCCCTGAGAGAGGAATCTATTTCTTAGATTCCCAAGAAACGAAATTCCTTTATACAAACAAGTATACCATTTTGCTAAATAACGCAGGGATTTAAGTCAAGCTGAATACCACTCAGAAGTCAAGCTGCATATGGAATTTAAACAGAGATAATACCATCAGTCTGAAAATCTTGCAGAGACCTGAATATGATATAATAACATAACATTAGAGGGATTTTCCCCGATGTTGCACGAAATGCTTCTGAACTGATCACTGGCTCACAATACTTCTCTAATTAGATAGTTAATTTTCCTCTTCCCTGACCCGAATGTAATTGAAAATTCTTTCACGCTAAGTTACTTTGATATTGTTGTTATTAATTGGGAAGGGTTTCGGGTAATCTCCGTGTAAATCGTCCTGGCATTTTATATTATTTGTATTGAAATGGTTACGAAATGGTGTGTAATAAGTATATAATGAACGCGGGAATGAAAGCAATATGCATGTTAATGTCAGTTTGAATTTTTATTTCGTATTAGAATGAAAGATGATTTACTGCATTTTTCACATAAAGATTCCTTTTTTCACATTACCTAACAAAATGCTCTTTGTTTCACTAACATTTTTAGTCTAGCACATCAGCATTAGAATCTAGGCATATAATTACGTCTGGCCTTGTTTAGGAAAAATATCCCACGCCTTAGTTGCTCGGCCCATCTTCCTATACACATCACTGCATAACTATCAGTGTGCTGGTTATGAAGTCTTCATGCACAGGAACCATGCAAGTTCAGACTAACATCCTTTAGTATCACCACTGACCATCTTTAGTCCAGTGTTGCCATATTTCCATATCAGTGACTTCCACGCTCGCCTACATTTTAAATTCATTCAACCATCGGTAAAATCTAACGTGTGTAAAACGATATTTGCTTTCCTTCGCAGTCTAAAGATCATTCTCCGTAAACTTCCCTTATCAAATTAATCACAATCACTTTTTACATTTAATAAAACGATTTTAAATAGATTCAAGTTACCTTAATTAGATGGAAACCTAAAGCTGTCACTTTGTTGTCGTCTGCGTTCGACGTGGCAATCAGGACATAGCTCGATCGACTTCTGCTGCATCTGATTCGGCATAGACAATCATTCTTTGATGGCTCTTTATTCAGTCATTATTACATAAACATATATATAAATATGCAAATGACCGAAAATATAGGTCAATGAATCATATAATATAAGAAAATACCACAGTAAACCCCTAAAAAGGGTTTGGAAATTTTTCCACACTCGGTATGGCAGATCGTAAAATGAAGACGCCACTTCTGCACACGATCATCTTGTGCATCAAACCTTCCACTTTTCCACGTTTCGGCAACACTGAATTTTCATCACCAGCCTTGGCCATTGTTAAATAACACTACCTGCTATCAACCAACAACACTTTGGTTATCAGTCATCATCATAAATGTGATCAATCTCCACAGCTGACACCACCAACTACCACCACTAATTGCAAGCTATCATCACTAATTGAAGCAGTACGCGCTATCACCGTGATCACTTGTAAACAAACATGGCGGAGCAAGTTGTGACGTCATCAGAACTTACGGTAACGAATAAATAATTAATATTTACTTTAAGTAATTAAGCAGTCATAGTGACTAAGATAAATTTGTTTAAATATCTACATTTTTGTCATTATTTTTTCTCAAACTTGTGAGAATTGCGCAACTTCTTTTATTATAATGCAATGCCAGTAATCACAGTCAGTACAGACCGTGTTTTCAATAAAGTTGAATGTAGTCTATGATTATGAAGCATAAACTCTACATAAAATAAACAAACGCAGATCATCAACATTATGCTAGTGAAATATCAACATAGTGTTGCATGCTCTAATCAATCAAAACATTAACAGTTCCTTAATTATGTACTGGAGCTCTATGGCTTTCGCCTTAATTTTTGATAGTGAAAAATTTAAACCATCCATACAAGCATTTTGAATGTGAGAGTCGTTTTTCAGGCAGAGAGCAACTTAAAATTCATAAAATTCATGGTCACCCTTTTTCTAAGTTTATTTCTTTACTTGCAAATTAGTGATAATGTCTCAGTTTCCGTTTTACTTTTATATGTGATTGTGCGCACGTTCTATCTACATATTCACTAGAGTTATTAACCCGACCAATGAGATCCAAATGAAATTAACGTTCCTGTACTATTTGTCAACAATGCCAATCTGCTAAATTCCACAGCGGGTATCCGCATCAACGCTAACATAAAAACCCTGATAATGATAGTTAAGCATATATTTAGTCCTAAGATTCGTGTTGCCGTATTTAGATCAAATACACACCAAAATATCACACTAATAACTAATATCTGCAATGGAAGTTTTACTCGAAAATTAATATGAAATATCCGCACAACTATATATATATATATATATATATATATATATATATATATATATATATATATATATATATATATATATATATATATATATATATATATATATTATATATAAGAGAAAATGCTTATGGTTACAAATAAGCTTGAATCCAAAATGAACATTCTTGCAATCGACGTTATTACCAAACTTTTCCACAAACTAGACATCCTGAGTTACAGGAACACTCCCGTGTCAGCAACATCTTCAGGAATATTATGTCATAACATTTGCTTGATGCTGAATATGAACGAGGCTTCTCAAGAACCGACCTCGATTCTTCCAGCTGGTATAAACGTTCAAGAAACAATTTTTATATTTTATAAATTGCTCAGGCATGTATGTGATTCCTCAAATCGATCAGAGATACACTGAAACTAGGAACATAGATTTACATGCATTTCAAATTTACCAACCTAGATAAAAGAGCTTAGTGACCTTTGGAGACAGTCATACTGCGATATATCTCTCACATTACCACTTTAAAATTATATTTTGGCAATAATATTACATAGGCCGACAAAAAGCATTGTCAGGGCAATACAACCTTGAGGCTCAATTAATGTACTACTTCTGAAAGAGAATCTTTGAATGGGGGAGATTAACATGATTAATGAAGTGCCCATGTAAAATTATCCATACTCCTTCGTTTTAAATTTCTTCAAAAAAGACATATTTTCACGTCTGATATTTTTGCAGTCTTATTGCTTTGGCAATTTACGTATTAACAAAGGTAAGATTAAAAAAAAGGAAAATAATAGTAAGCGTCAGTAACTTACAATGGTTTAGTATTTAAGTACTCTAGCATTTGCCAATAGTATTAGAATTTTCCAGTAGTTTGAAGTCTTTAGTGTAATGGAGCTTGTTGACGGGATTAGTGTTATAGATATCTTTTTTATCATACCGGAGGCAGAATTAAAACTTACTGCAGACTACACTGTTGCTGGGTGAGTAATATCATTAAACCTGTTGTTATTATTGTGAAAAATTAAAAACCACAGCTTTGTTCATTCTTTTGTATACCCGTCTTATAGAATGGAATATATCCTGTACTGACTACGACCGTGGACATTCGATTGCTAAAACGATGCCATCTACTTACTTTCTTCCTTTTTATAATGGCTTGGTTAAGAATATGAAAGGTAAGGGGTTAGAAAATTTCAGAAACCCAGCGCATAAATTGGTCGAAATAGGAGAAAGGAAGGATCCAATTTTTACTCCAAAAAGGTCTGGTAACATGATTTTTCACCGGACGTGAAAATAATTTTTGTTAACACTTAATTAAAACTCCCATATAAGGAAAAATGAAACAAAACTCTCTCCAAATTAAAAAGTATATTGTACAAAAAATGAAAAAAGGACGTTTGTAATGAAGATCTGACCACTAAGCTCCTCTATGTTACTGATTTTTTTGCTTCTTAGAGTTTCTCTAGTTCTATATTCTATATAATAGAATATTTGCAAAAACCTATAGAAAATGTTTTTCTGTTTAACTGATATCGACAACAAGTAAGTTTTAGGCAATAAAGATACCTAAGGGGAATCTTTATTGCGTAAATAAGACGAAGCCCCGACTACGACTGAGAAACATTTTCCTGTAGGTTTTTATGGATGTTATATTACATAGAATATAAGACTGGAGAAACTCTAAGTAGCAAAAAAATCAAAGTAATGATGCGAAAAGGACGCGGAGATAAAATCGCTTCCACCAGCCAAAGAAGTCCTTTTTAGAACCACCCAGTCGCCCTCTTCCAAACTCACCTTCTGTCGGTGATGAGAACTTAAGGAGTTTTGATTTCTTTTTGAGCCATAACCTCTTTTTTCCCACAGACTGAAACGTTTTCCATTCATTCTATCTTCTTTCCAGCTAAATGTCTTTTCGAATTATGCTATCTTTGGGGTTTCATGATGTTCTTGTCAGAACTCCTATACGGCAGCCATGAAAAATCCTAACACTCATTTTTCTAAGAGAATCATCAATCATTTTTTTCTAAGGGAAAAGATAGAGAGAGAGAGAGAGAGAGAGAGAGAGAGAGAGAGAGAGAGAGAGAGAGAGAGAGAGAGAGAGAGAGAGGAAATACCGTGGGGAAGACTTCGCCAAGAAAAAATGAATAAATAAATAAACGAAAAATAGTTTGCGCTTCTTTTAAAGAAACTTAGTCACCTCTGGCAGTTCTGCGAACTCGAAATAAACTATTTTTCCTTTTTCCATCATTCCCGCGTACGGTTCATACAGCACATCTCGCTGACTGTAGCATGGAAAGCAGTCATTGCTCTGAAAAGAGACCGGACTCTTAAGCAAATTCCTTTGCAGCCGTCTGAAAGTATACCTGCACTCATACTATAACATAAATATATATGAAATAATATGAAGTCTTCAAACAAACGCAAAGGACTTCACGCTGGAGTTTTTCCTCAGAGTTTTTCAGAAATTCATGGAAAATTCCCACAGTAGGAATGCTAAAAACAAACATAAACTCGAAGAAAAGGGATTATCAGGGATACGAATGTGTGAAGGAATAATGCTAGGTAAAAGTCAGTAGTTTTATTGCAATTATTATGTTATACCCTATCTGATCATTATTGAAATACGCTACAAAAAAAGGTTATTTAATTTTGAATATCTTGTTATTTGAAGGTTGCCAGAAGTTATTTTTAAGAAAATAAATAAAAAATCCCATATAATTTCCTCCACAGATCTTTGTTAACGCATATAATTCATTAGCAGAGCTGAAAGGTTTAACAAGTGCATTATAAATCAGTATCATCAGTTGTGATGTAAACGTAATGTCATCCAATATGAGTGTACAATGAAAACTGAAAAAAACAGGAAAAATTAACTGAATTGTGTGTTTCAAAATTTTTGTTCCTGTATCAGAAAAGTTACATCTGTCCAAAATCATATTTCTGTGAAAGGAAATTTAATTATAAAATTACTGAAAAATGAGAAACTTTGTTGAATTTCGCTGGATTTTTTATTTTTGTTCTTTGTGACGGTACGAAGGATTATTTAGGGAAAAATGAAGTTGATGTGGTCAACGCTGGTCACGTTCAATTCACTAACTCTACACTTTGCTATTAACTTGATACACAAATTCTATCTTTATTCCTGGAAATACGGAATTTAAAGTCTTCTACCAACCGAGCTCAGCTTACTTCATTTCTATGAGCGAAATCCCTCTTTTTATATTTCATGTTACTGCAAAGTTAAGAAATGAAAGTTACTTGAAAGGCAGAGAAAATCACTTGTGACTTCTAGTGAAAAGTACTGAATTCACTGGATATACAGTTCCTCATTGGATGAATCAGTAGAGTTGTCGGCTAGCACTCTGCTAGGCCCGAGTTCGAGTCTCCGGCCAGCCAATGAAGAATTAGAGGAATTTATTTCTGGTGATAGAAATTCATTTCTCGCTATAATGTGGTTCGGATTCCACAATAAGCTGTAGGTCCCGTTGCTAACCAATTAGTTCTTAGCCACGTAAAATAAGTCTAATCCTTCGGGCCAGCCCTAAGAGAGCTGTTAATCAGCTCAGTGGTCTGGTTAAACTAAGGTATACTTAACTTAACTGGATATACAATTAATGTGTGTTAATAAAATAAAACTCTTCAAGCAAATGAGGATTTCTGGGCATCTTTATGGAAGGGCATAAATGTTTATTCAATAACAATCAGTGTCCAGGAGACTTGAGTAACGCAGTTGTCTATGCAAATAGCACTATCAAACGCGACTCGCGTAGGGTCGTTTACATAACTACTTAATTGAGTTTACCAGTTACAATTTCATTCAACATTCTAAAGTGACATTTGAACAATGGCTTTAATATATCGTCTCTTCTGTTCGTTGCGGTCTGGTGTTATTCCTTCCACTGGTACTACCACTTTCTGAGATAAAGTGTAAAATAGGTGACTTTAGCCAAATTTTATTAGTGGACTATTGTCACTACTGGTACTACTGCTCGTGCTGCTGTATTACGAGCAATAATAATAATAATAATAATAATAATAATAATAATAATAATAATAATAATAATAATAATGAATCGTGAACGAGAATTGTATACACACACTCATATACTCGCATATATATATATATATATATATATATATATATATATATATATATATATATATATATATATATATATATATATAATATATATATATATATATATATATATATATATATATATATATATATATATATATATATATATATATATATATATATAATGAAAATATGCTTCTACAATGTTGGATATAATAGTGTGATGAAAAACCGAATGGAAACAAGATCATGGAGCAACCATTGGGAATTGGTGACTTCAATTTAATGTCCCAATTGGTGACATCAGTCAGTTTCAAAGTGAGTTGAGAAATACAACCCCGAAAATAAATTGTCTGAGTGCGAAACTGGATCTGAATCCACGTCAACATCTTAATCAGCCAACTGTCAGCCGCGATGGATTTCCACCTTTGTGGATCACCCGCACCAATAAACAATTCTGGTGCTCGGGGATTTCATCTCTAAATTTTGTTAATAATTTCAATGTACCTGGGGATTAAGGACATCGTGAGGTAATTTTCGGTATCACTGATGTGGGTATAAGTTACCCCAGATTCTCTCTCTCTCTCGTCAAGTGAGCCATATCACTCGAGGACTGGTATTCCTAGTAGCTTTACCGTTCTGCATGGTCTTGTGGTGGAAGGTAGTAGTTTACCTCTAGCATACTTATGGTACCCTAGCGAAGAGGAGAGGTGGGGGGGTGGGTATTCCGGGCAAAATCTACCTCTCGACAGTGATGACATATTAGCCATTCGTCGATTGGAATTTAGGTGTCACTCAGCGCTGAAACGAAAATTGAGTAAAGGAGGTCTGAAAGGTGTAACATGAGGGAAACCTGGTAGTTGCTCCATGAATCAATTGTTAAGGCTGGGTGGAAAGTAAGGTGGAAGGAAGAGGATATGAATGGAGGCACAGTAAAAGGAATGAAAGGGGTTGCAGCTAGGGGGCGAAGGGACCCTGCAAAGAACCTTAAGTACTTAAGTAATGCCTACAGTGCACCGCGTGAAGTGTACTGATGGCACTACCCCGCTACGGGGTTGATGACATATCAGATAGCGTGGAGTATGTTTTACCCCAAGACGGTCAAGAGTAGTAGAGTTGGAGTAATTTGTACCCCAAAACAGAGATAACAAAAAGTGACACTGTCAATAAATGGTAGAAAAATTATAAGAAAAGGTAATTTTTAAAATATTTTTTTCTGAAAAACCTTGATTATTTTTGTTTTCTATTACCTCATTTTCCGTTTTTCTATTTTCATAATTTTATTTCCTTCGCAAGTAATTCATGCTTTTAATACAAGCTAAATTTTCTGGTAAACTAAATTGAAATCAACATTTCAGTACACTAAAGTGAAATCAATATTTCAGACAAATTAAAATGAAGTAAAAATTTCAGGTAACTTAAAGTGAAATAAATAGTCCAGATAAACTAAAGTGAAATAAACAAATTTGATAAACTAAAGTGAGATAACCAGATATACTAAAGTAAAATAGGCAAATAGACAAATTATATGAAATTTGCATATTGGCTATAAAACAATGCAAACCGTTTTTGAATGAAAAGAAGGAATATATTTATTACACAGAAGAGACAACCGGATTTAGACCTCTGAAGGATCATTGTTGGGATCCTTGGAGTGAAGGATAGACAACTGGGGGCAATTCGACGTTGCATATATATGTGTATATTGTTTGAAAATTAAGACGTTTTCCCTATATGGGAAGGATTCTTACAGAATGCTCTTGTAACAAATAAGACATATAGCACGTTTGGCCGTTAAATAGTTTTGAATCATTATTACATGAATGACCTCATGAAGAAATATTACAGCGTCAACTAAAGAAAATCGGTAAAAAGGAATATACATAATTATGAACCTGAAGATCAATCAAAGGCTTTTGTCCTGATTCTCGCCAAGGAGAAACGAGAGACTGTTCTTGGGTAACGATTAACCCTTGTTAGTTGTTCCTGGAGCTGATCGTCCTTGGCAAACGATGTCTGCCTTCGTCAGAACTAGTAGTCTGGATGAGCCGGGTCATTCTTATGTCGACCGGCAAATGTCGTATTTTGATTGTACGTACGCGTAACAGTTTGGTGTTCTGTGGTAGTTTTTGTGTTGATTTTTACAGGATTTTTTTTTTCTTTATTGTTGTATTGGTATTCTTGACGAATATATGGATCTTAAGTTTTTTTTTCTTTGTGTGAGGAAGTTACTTTTGTTTGAATCTTAATTATACCTTAGCTATTTCTCTGTTAACACTGCGGTAGATCAAGAATCTGATTTTACGCTTAAGTACGTAAAGGAGTACAGGTGATGTAACGAATTCTATTTGCTTCAGGTGTTCGTGTTGGTGCCTACTTAGGTTACAGTACATATCAGCGATGGACATTCAAACTACAGTGGGCAATCTGTTTGGACGGTGGAATTTGGGGAACCAATTTGCCCATCTGCATTTTTCAAGAGTATAGGTCCCGCTTCATTTTTCAAGAGGATAGGTAAATAGTGAAGATAGAAATAAACGGTGAGTTTTTAGTTGCTTAACTTTGCAATTTTTTTTTTATCCTCCACCCCTATAGGGGCGGTGCCCCTTTAGGGGTGGAGGTACTCCCTTGAACTAGTTATGGTAGGACGGTAGTCCTGCCATAATTAGTTCCTGGGAGGAAAATATATGTAGAGTAAGCCAGATCAGGCCCTTAGTGAATGTCAATTTGAAGGTTGTTAGGATTTATTTTGCTGGTAGTTTTATAACTTCGATATTTCAGTTATATTAGTTTCATTATTTTGAGTTTGAGATTTTGAAATCTGTTAAAAATTCCAGTTAAATTAGTCTGAAACAATTTTCACTAGATATTTGATTCTTAATTAAACTTGAGTAAAAATTCTCTAATTCATAAACCTCGTGCACACATTGCGTTTTATGTACTAGACTTATTGTAACTACGTAAAAATTCATTAATTCATAATCTTATTCACAGTAGACATTGCATTTTATGTACTAGCCAACTTATTGTAATTACGTAAAAAGACATTGCATTTTATGTACTAGCCGACTTATTGTAATTACGTAAAAACTGATTTTAAATCATTTTCATTCACAATAGACTTGGTTTTGATTAAGTACTGGAGGACTATTTTGCAGCTTTTCTTTTATTTCAGGTTAATCCCTAAGTCTCGTGTGGCCAGGCTGATCATACTGAACGGATTAAGTGTGTCTTGGTTAGTGCTGCGAGAATTAAGACAATGGAGTGAAGTAGCGGCAAATGTTCCCCTGAGTTTCCTTAGGTAATTTTTTCCCGTTTACTTTGTAACTAAGGGTTGCTTATATGAAGTATTAGCTTTTAACTACCTTAACCTCCCGAGATATATTCTCTAACACGTGTGTTTTTTTTAACAAGTAAAGTTTTTTTTTTTACTTAAACCTGCTCTGAACAGGTCCTAACGCTCTTCTCTATTCCAGGTTGTCTTGACTGGCGTTTCCTATTTAATAAAACGAGTGAGACAATTTTCTGGGAGTTAAAAGCTTCCTAGACTAGTAGAAACAACTTCCGGTTGCAGTTTTGGTGGCGCTGGGCTTGTAATTTCCCCTGGGTTTCGCAGAACTGTCTTGGATGAGATTGATAATGAACTATACTTTTAAAATAATGGTAAATTATTTTTATCCTCACTGTTGTTTGTATGGCTGTTTCATGAATTAAAAAATTTAAAACTTCTGTGATCTAGTGCCTTGCCTTCTGAAAAGGCCTATATTGGTTACTATACTATAAAGTAGCCTTTGGTAAGAATTATGACTTTACAGTGAATCTAAATTAAAGTACTTAAGTACTTGATGGGCGTTAATCAAAGGTTACTGTAACTGCTGATTGTACTATGTTTTAAGCCCTGAGGATTTTACTTAATCACCAAGATTAGGGCTTGGATATTGGGAGAACCGCAGTTAGTAAACAGCATATCAAATGGGTATGAACTATCGACAGATGTTGTATAGAATAAATATGAATGTTCACCAAAAAATGCTATTATTAAAACTTTCTATTCAAAAGATCATATAGTAATATAAGTCCGGTCGATATTAAGTTAAGGCTCTCCCGTAATGCAGTTGCGTAGATGTCCTTTGTTTTTAATTAGGCCAATTGCTTAAACTTTACAAACTCTAATCTGTGATACTCTTGGTACTCATTATGTAAACTACATTAACGATTTAGCGGAAGCGTAAGATGGGTTGGTGTCTATCGTAGAGCGGTATTCATTAAGCTATCTCATAGCGAATATGTTTGAGGTGACATAATTTGAACATTTACTACTGCCGATGAGTATATGGAAGACAACAAGGATGTCTGTAGCGTTGGGTGGTATGTGTACGAAAGGTGAGGGTGGAAAATTACGCTGTTTTCCCGTAGATGAAACTCTGGTTTATCACTAGGTACGAACAGGGAACGAACATTTTTTTCACGGGTGAGATATGAGTATAATAATTAAATTGATCTCTGAGTGTAGTAACTGAAAAAATCTAGGGTATTTGGAATACTGAAGCGGCGTTCCTCTTTGTCACATTGTTGTCGGCAGGACCCAGAACAATGGGTCATTCGACTGTCTGCGTGAAGAAGCAACACCATCGTTCGTTAACTTTTCTAGTAGAGGGACTTAGTCATCTTAAGATAGAAAAGATTACGTAGAAACGAAACGATTTAAACAAACCTGTAGTTGTAAAAGGTTTAAATCTGTCAGAAGTAATATTGCCTCTGACACTTACAGTATTTTTTAACCTATAAGCCCTGTCCACACTAGCAGGCACTGCCCGACAGGCAAACAGTTCCCATAACCCGTGCCACTATACTGACCTACCGTGTATGGAGCCAGAACGATGCGATTGTCTGGTAATACTGCTTCTGAAGCAAGAGAAAATATAAACACCTGGAAGTGTCCAACGGGCATGCCCGTTAGTGTGGACAGGCCATTCATTAGCGGCGTCCACACGATCGAGCTTTGTACGACGAAATTTGTCCGATGTGACGTCAGAAGCGGAGAAATAGCGAGCAAAGGCAGAACTTTGCCCGCTTCTGACGTCACATGGGACAAAGTTCGTAGAACAAAGCTCGACCGTGTGGACGCAGCCTTAAGAAAAGTAAAAAAATTTAACGTAAGCAATAGTTTGATCATGAATGGTATAACTTCGTGGAACGAGAAGGCATTATTCTCTGTACAAACTAGCTATTTTTCAAGGCAGTCATCCAAATGAATAATTTTTAATATACGGTATTTCTTAGGATCGGTGTATTTAACCTCACTGATGTAATTACTAAAACGATAGACAGTTTTATAGACTGTATATTATGTATATATAAACCCCTAATTCCGATGTAAATCTGTGTGTGTGTGTATGTGTGGGGAGAGAGAGCCTAACAGTCAAGTTATTGGCAAAGTAGTCTTATACGATATAGATAGTGAGGAGATACATACCAAGGGTTCATAAAGAAGAAAGTTGTATTCGAGAGTATTGAATTTGATGGTTTCATTTGTAAATATGAAATGAACAAAAAAAAAAAAAAAACTTGCGTTCAAAGGTACCGAATGGGATGAGACTTAATAATCGATTGTTCCAGAATGAGTTCACTGTTTCGGTGGAATGAAAATTGGGCTGTTGATACATATAAAGAGGCAGCAATAATAATAGAAAAAAAAAACATAGCAGGACAATGAAAATAAAAGTATTTCAAGTGCAAAGGCTAAATAAAAAAATATCCTTTAGAGTCAGACAATAGGATGACTTTGAAGTTAAGTAGAAAGACTCTGGGGGCGATGACAAGTTAAAGGTGAATTTTAATTAAGTAGGGTAACAATAATAAGAGGTTACGCAGGAGTGAAGAAAGTACCCTGTGAATGGTCAGTCAGTAAAGGGATCATGTACTAAATAAGTTAATGGGGTGGCTTGGTCTCAAGGAAAGAATACAGATCGCCAGGTTGATGAACACTGTATCTAGACTAGATAGACGTCTTAGTCTTAGGATGAAGGAAAGGAGCGAGGGACGACAGATGTCAGCTACATGGGGTCAAAGCATTGCTGGTCCAAATGAGGAGGAAGTCCGACAGTTTTTGGTAGATGAAGTGGACCTCAGTCGTTGTGACGAGACTGAAGCTCTACTGACGAGACTTCCATGTAGGTTTATCAACCAGCTATATAGCCATTTGCTTTATGGAAAATGGCTTAGTAGTGAAAATATATCAAAAGGTAAATTTATAAAGTATCATACTACTGAACAGGTTTTCTGTTCGGTACTTTTACAAGAAATTGTTTTTGACCTTTGGATCTCTAAACCGAAAGTAAATCAGAAGAGGACCTGTAACTGAATATTTTTCTATTTAGTAAAATGTATGATTCTTTTTTTTTTTACTTTCAGGTCGTAGAATCTACAAGAGAGTTGCGGGGAAGACATGAGAATTCTGTGCATTTATGAAGAAGAGTTCTCTGTAACTGAATAAGGTATTCGAATTTTATTTCATAAATACTTCTTTTGCAGAAAACATTCCAGTTAGAAATCTGTATAATTCTTGTTGGTGAAAGCGTTTATATTCTGGCTGTAATGGTTGGTGGTAGATCAAATGTTCTCATTTTTTATCTTTAAAAAATTTAGGTTCTGTCAAATGTGTTGTTCTTTAAAGTCCAATATCAAATCGGTCTTTTAATTATTTCTGGCGATATCGAACTGCGCCAAATTAAACTAAAATATTGGGTGCTTTATTCAAATGCTGAATGCCCTAGGGAAATTGGTCTTAATCTATATGGCCATGCCTCTTTGGCTTGATAATTCTGTCAGAAACTCTTGTGACTGGATAAAGTCTAAGGCAGAGTTCCTCGTTCCAGGGTTCGATGAGCCTCCCTTTAGGTATGTTTATTTCGGCAGCATTGCACTTGCACAGGATATATATAGCTGTGTACTGTGTAGCAGTGCTTCCTGTTTCGTCAGAGGAATTGTACGTGTGACTGGAACGAAATTTTGTTTCAAAGGTTTTTTAAAATACTTTATTTTTCCAGGCATTTGGATTCCATCTCAACCCAATAGCGATGATTCCATTTATGACTGACTCATTAAATAAATTTCCATGGTGTAATCCACGACGCCTTGCACTTATCACCATTAGACGCAATTTAAAATCTTAAAGAATTCATAATATTTCCTTTTTAATATAATTTATTAAATACATATCCATCGACTAAGATAAAAAAAATATAGCCCGTATATTTATCCTGCACCTAATCAGAGACAAGCAAAGACAACTAACTGACTCTTGCAAATATACGTTTTTTTTTTTTTGTTATTTTACTCTAACTTTCACTGAATTTAGCTTTCTAATAACACGTAGTTCGTAGTGATCGCGTTCTCTTACATGAAAATACCGAGTTCCTTAATGTGTATACTATCAAGAAATTGCAGTTATTTCATCCATTGCGATAGCCAGAAATATACCTGTTTATCTGTGTTTATCATGATTTCAAAAAGAGAGAGAGAGAGAGAGAGAGAGAGAGAGAGAGAGAGAGAGAGAGAGAGAGAGAGAGATACTGGACTTACACTAGATGAACAGATATCAATAATCGGTCTCATCAGTACATCATTTTCTATGTCAAAACGTACGGTTTTCTTAACCCATGATTATAGTTATACCACCATCAGTAAATCCTCAGAAGACAATAGCAGTATTTATATTTACTGAAAATACAACGTCACGTAAGCTATCCACGTTTAAATGTTATCAGATAGAACTCACACAATACGAAAATAAATGAATACTTTGAAAGAAAGAATAATAATCATTCTACGCGTCTTTGAAATTATCATTAAAATATTCTATCTCAGCGATTAGCTACTTGTCTTTGACCTTGAGCTGATAAAACCTCCTGTCTAGAGACCAGCCAGCGCTTATATTCACCCTTAATTCCAAGTCAGAGACACAACAAGAGGAGCAGAATTGAAGGTGTGGGAAATCAAATGACGTTCCATTATTTTTTCCAGCGGCTGAGTTTGAACTTATGTAAGTTTAATTCTCATTTCAAACGACTGCGAGGTGTGTCCTCGGTTATTCTTTCTCGGAAGAAATCGTTTTCCTTTAGTGAGGAAGGTTATATCCAATAAGCCGTTAAGGAGAAATGTGACTCCGTTATCGGAGGAAGATATAAGAAAGGAATTTGAGACAAATTGTGGAGGTCACGCAGACTCTTCGATTGAACAAACACGTATTCACGAGAAGGTAGGAAAAACAGTCCTGTACAGTTATATTTTTCACACCTATTAAGTACTTAATGCGATGTCAACAAGGTGCTTAAAGGACAGAAAGTCATGAGAGATGATGTAGGTGACTTCTCTAACAAATGCCAGAAAGTCCTGTTATTTGTTTATAAATATCCTGATTCGCGAATAAATTCGGTGATTTAATTTATACGAATTAGTTTCATTTCGACGTCTTTTAATTCCTGTTTAAATACTGTTGCTATTTTATTCCAAAATACGCTTCATTACTCCCGCAGTAATGGGTGATAAAAGAAAGTTGAGAGATTAGCATACAACGCGATGATGGATGAAAAGTAAAAGAGGTCAAAAGATACCAAAGCAAAGAATGATTTCTGAGGCGCTGAAAAATCTCTGATGCAGCAGAAGTTTGAAAAGGCTAATTTAGGATGGTAACTCGTAACATCCGAAAAAATTGTTTATTCTCACCCTTCTCCCCGCAAAAATTGAAATTAGTTTATATATTTCTTAAGCTGGAGACTATGAGGAAAATTTTGAAAATAAATCCCCTTAGACTTACAACAAAAACTTAGCACAAAAACGTACCCAACTTTGGCCACACAATTTGCAACCCACCCAATTCTTCATAATATTTCAAAGAGTTCTTTATTTGATAACTTATGCAAAGTTTATTTTTTAGGGATGATTCGTTGAGCATACAATAAAAGGGAAAAAAAATCATCCATAACTCTCCCATCAAACTTCGAAACTCCTGACCTCCCTCTTCATTAATCTTATTTGATACCGAAAGTACTTTAAGTTTTTTTTTTCTTCTTAGCTTACTGGGAAAAACAGGAATTATTCTTTTTTTTTTGAGTCGGAGGTTTAGAATGTATTTTTTCCATTAGTATTATGTAACCGGATACCACTTTACGTAAGATGTGTTAAAATTTAATCTTAAAGAAAATACTCTTTGTATACTAATGGCTATTGTATAACGTTTCAAAGTTTCGAATATTTCACAACCCTTTCTCGCATTAATGAACAAGAGTTGTGAAATGGGTTTTCTCCCTTAATTTTTTTTCATTCTTTTTTCACTCATATAGAGTAATTTTTTTCTGAATCCATCTTACATTATTGTTCCCATTTGGTTTCTGTCTCTGCCGCATCCACAAAATCTTTTCCTTTGCCAGTGGCTTGGCTTCTCTTAGGTGGGGACGCCGAATATTCCCGCAGCCTTTCTCTTATGAGAGAGGGAAGGAAGGTCGGACCTCTTTCCTCCAGGTGATCTGGCAGACGGTTAGAGAGACATGTCTGACACAGAGGTAATGTTTTAGTGGAAAGTAAGTGAAGGAGTGAAGTTTGGGTTTTTCTCTTACCCGTGGACAGAGGTGGTGGGGCTTATAATGGATCACAGACTTTTCAGAGTTGTAGTGCATTATTATTATTATTATTATTATTATTATTATTATTATTATTATTATTATTATTATTATTATTATTATTACTCAACGAAATTATGAATAATTCCGTTTAAAAAACAGGCAGGGTGTAAAGACTCGAAAAACAATGGAAAGTTTTGATGCTGTACAGGCAAACACTAGAACAAATTTCTAGTCTTTCCAGAAATCTTTTTTCTTTTTAAAATGGAATGAAGACAAGGAAATAACTTGGATGCTGTATATATATCGAGCAGACCGTTTCTGTGATGGGTTTCTTGAAGAAAGTAAAAGCAAAGTGAGATTCCAACATAATCTCAAGGAATTCACTGTAGAGTTTCCTAAAGGTTTATTTTGACCAGCAGAAGTGTTTTCAAAATGCATGATTTTTTGGGAATACCACTGCACAAGAAACATTTTCAGATAGGCATATGCACTTAATATGTACGCCGTGTAGCAGAGCGAGTCTGTTTATTTCAATCTAACGTGTCCGTTTGAGTTGCTGCATGTGGTTGTGGACCGGAGGTCACCCTCCACACAAATGTCGGATATCCCTTGAAAAACTCGCCTACCCCTCTGAGCCTCTTTCTTGGGTTGTTCCTTCGATTGGAAGGAATTTTGTCATAAATCTCATAATAAAACGTAAGTTATACGAGGCATTAAAACCTGTAATCAGTGAGAGAGAGAGAGAGAGAGAGAGAGAGAGAGAGAGAGAGAGAGAGAGAGAGAGAGAGAGACAGAGAGAGAGAGAGAGAGAGAGGGAGAGAGAGAGAGGAAGTGGGGCTGAATGGAAAAGTAGGATATATAGGCAGAGGGTGAGAAGTAGAAGTGGGGAAGACACGAGGACAAGTCAAAAATAATTGATTTTACGTGTATGCAGCAAAGGAATAGGCCATTTGGAATATCTCTGACCAGAAAAAAATAAATTAGGGAGTATACGAGTAGTGACCCATATCCACAAAGAACTAGAAAACTTTTATGCCATATCCAGAATCCTAACGCTTACTTAGTCGTCTACAAAGACGCTAATTTATGAGAAAATCTTCCTTTGGCTATGATTCTGAACACTAATACATATACTCGTACTGTCATTTCTTCAGAAAAAAAGGTAAAAGAAACTAAAATGCTTATCCCATGGTTAACATCAAATTTTTGATAACTGTAAATAAATCGAAAAAGTTCCCTTCTTACATATGCCCACGATTCAGTTCCACAAAATAACTTGTGAAATAGTGAAAACAGCAAAGAACGATGAATGGTTACGCCATTAGAAGACAATCTGGATATCAAATGAACAGCAGATGTAAATTCATGAGTAATGAACGCTGGAAACATACAAGAATAGAAAAGTGTACCCAAGTGAACCCATCCACAAGACCCTGGCATTCAAAAACACCGAACAGGTACTCTAAGACCCCGTAGTGGGGTAGTGCCGTCGATGCACCTCGTGCGGTGACCTACAGGGGTTTACTTAGGTTCTTTGCAGCGTGCCTTCGGCCTCTAGCTGCAACCCCTTTCGTTCCTTTTACTGTACCTCCTTTCACATTCTCTTTCTTCCATCTTACTTTCCACCCTCTCCTAACAATTGATTCATAGTGCAACTGCGAGGTTTTCCTCCTGTTAACCTTTCACTCCTTTTACTGTCAATTTCCGTTTCAGGGCTGAATGACATCATAGGTCCCAGTGCTTGGCCTTCGGCCTAAATTCTATATTCATTTCAATGAAATTTAGGAGAAAACTGACTACGTCTTCACTGACGATCGATAATCGCTGTTTGTTCATCCGGAGGGAAAGAAGCTGCTGTCCTCTACCTTCGATTCATTGGCAGGGGAGGTAGATGTCTTAATTGGATTTAACCATGAATTGCTTAATGTGCTTTCATAAATCATTAAATATTTACTGCACATTCATTAATGGTTATTAATTTAAATGTAAGCGAACGTCCTCATGAATATTAGATAACACACGCACATAGAAAAGAGAGAGAGAGAGAGAGAGAGAGAGAGAGAGAGAGAGAGAGAGAGAGAGAGAGAGAGAGAGAGAGAGAGAGAGAGAGGGGGAGAGAGAGAGAGAGAGAGAAATTAATAGGAAACCTGAGTGGGTTTTTTTTTAAATAAGTCCTTTTTATTTTAAATATTTTCTGATTCAACAATCAACTGTGTGCAAATTAGAAAAACGACTGGTATAAGAAGGTTTTGATGTCTTGCTTAACAGCTTTCTGGTGAAAATACCCAGTAATCTTTGATGGAACAATGCAAGTACCCCAATCTTCGAGAATCGGAAACGGTCAGAAACTGTAATATTTTATACAATAAAACCTATGGAGTAGAAGAAAAAACAATACTTGGGTACGAAGAAAACATCCGGGCACTAAATGGTGTAGGGTATGTATACGTATTTAAACGGCGAAAAACGCAGTTAGTTCTTTCTGGAGTAAAGCATACAAAAGAAGGTAAATGGAATTTATTTAGCTTTCGAAGGGACTGCCTTCCTTCCTCTTCAGAGTACATGAAGAGGAGGGGGGAGGTGGTTCCTTCGAAATCTAAAAAAGTTTAATTTTCGTGCTTTGCAGATTTTACTCTATCTCGTATACGCGGAAAATGCGTATTTCATAATATAGTTCTTCGTGGTCATTTTTCAAATACCAATTTAACAGATCAATCATGCGACGCCAGAAAACTCCTTATTTAATTCTAAACAGATGATAGATATTGAATGAAAGGACGCATCATATATTATCATGGAAACCGCGTTAAGGAATTATACGGAACTAAAATTGAAATGTTAATTCAGTGATATATCAAAGTAGGACACTATCCTCCTTAAAACATATACTATCGTACTATACGAACTGCTCTGTCTCCTGGCAGGAGAATGAGAAAAAATGAAATCCGAAAAAGCGAATTCCTTGTTACAGACAAAGTTCTCATTTCACATGGAGACCGTTGGATTTAGTGACGGATTAACAAAATAAACACACTAAAACGTCATGTGCATCAGCAGGTTTTAAACAAACGTTCAAAATATGTTTGAAAGAGGCCCCATTAGCACTCACATTGCGTGAACCTTCTGAATGGAAAATACTTTCTGTTTGCGGGTTATTCATGAAGCACTGGATTTTTTTTTTTAAACATGGGTTGCATATAAGGGAGCTTCCTCATTTACAAAGTAGGGTAAAAGTGAATGCAGATGGATCATTTGCGAATGACTGTTGATTTGAGCTTCTGAAACAAATCCTTGTTTGAATTCCGGTGACATTGAACTAAGCGAACCATATGCTATGATGGAAAAGGTCAGGGAATATATATATATATATATAGTATATATATATATATATATATATATATATATATATATATATATATATATATATATTTACATATAATCATCTATTAGTTTGCACACCATATGGACTTGGTAGTTTATTTATGATCATCGCTTGTTCCAGTTGCTTTCCGTTTGGCCTAATATATTCATTTACGTCCATTCTGTTTTGAAATGTATCTTTTTTATTGTTTTAAATGCTCGAAAATAATTTTGCTAAACGAGACTGTTTAAGAGTCATTGTATCAATTCATAAAAGTTGAATCGTTACCCATTTTCTGAATTTCTTGCTAATACAAGTCCAATATTTTGTAAGTGTACCTTCATCTGTATGAATAGATTTTATTCAGGCTCACCCCACGTTTCTAATCAGAATTAGTCGTCGAAATTTATCTCACCTACTCTTCCTTGGCAGCAATATATTTACTGGACATAAATTCGGCATATTTCCCTCGAGCTTGTAAAAAGGAAATTCGTTACCCGGAGAGATTTTTCCATATTTCATATATTATTACTCCCATTCTTCGGAAAGGAAGAAGGGTTTATTAAAAGATTTTCATTCTCTGAATGAAAAAAAGTCCCGTAAGTGATATTTATCAGGCTGTAAAATTTCTTCATGCAATCCACCTCCATCGTGAATTATCAGCATTACCGTTTCTTAAAAATGTTCTATTCGTATAAATTAGTGTTCTAATTTATCTTGTGTAAAACTTGTCTCGTATTTTATTACTTAAGTGATTTACCAAAGGATAAATCCCACGAGAAGCGGGAGGAAGAAGGATTTGTGTTAAAAATATAGGAAAGATTAAATTTATATGAATTGCTCTCTCTCTCTCTCTCTCTCTCTCTCTCCTCTCTTCTCTCCTCTCTCTCTCTCTCTCTCTCTCTCTCTCTCTCTCCGAAGAAAATGGCATACAGCGTCCAGATAGAGGCACTGGATAATGCGAGACCATTACAGTGATATATCTCATCTATACTGCATGCAATCCAATGGTGTGGAGAGCAAAAAAAATTTGTTTTTTTATTTTGTTGTTGTACTAAGCTAATGGGAAAATATATCATTAGTATGATTTTGAATTTGTGTACATTTGAGGCAAACACGTACACAAGCTCACACATGCATACACGTACACACACATATATACTGTATACATAATTATATATATATATATATATATATATATATATATATATATATATATATATATATATATATATATATATATATATATATATATATATATAACCCTTATCAATTCGGCTAAACTCCTAGCGATCCCTGCACCATATTTCAACAGCTTCCACTATGCAAATGAATCTCGCCTCATAAAAGAAATTCCATTTATCAGGATAACTCCCCCACAACTCCGGAGTAGCGAAGTCAAATTTTCATATAGATGCAACAGCCAGTCAACATCCAATATATGTACATAGTGTATATACATAAGGGCTTGGGTATTATATTCATGGCCGGCCGCTGACGTGTGAATAACGTATTGATGTTTCATAAAAGTTGACGCGCCGAAAATATTAAATTTTATGTAGAATCCGTGAGTAGTAATGAAAGCTCTGTTTCATTAACTTCGCTTTAGACTGTTTGAAAATAACTGTATATAAGGCTATATATGTACATAAGGATTATCCTATTTATTATTTGAAAAGCAGTAATCTGGAAAATAAACAAACAGTTTTCACAAAATGGCACGGCTGTTTTAAACAGAAATAGAGGAATGCAGAAAATAATAGATTACTCTTAATAGCTTCATAAATCTTAAGAACCACTCCAGCTCATTAAGTCAAATTGTCATAACAAACAAGATCCTGAGATGCTGTTGATATCTTGTGGGGGAAACGATAATCTAAAAATGGTAGATCAAGAGATCTGAAACTTATTGATAATGTTTTCTATAGGGAGAAGACTCTTCATGATTAATACTTATCTTTCCTAAAGAATTAGCTATTATATTTTTAGACTAAACCCACTTTCATCATGCAAATATAAATTTATTTTATTCCCACAACTTATAAGCATGCATTCTATTTTATTCTCATAACTTATAAGTATGCATTCTATTAACCCAGAATTGCATTCCTCATAAAATCATCTATTCCATTAGGCTTTTACTACGTTCGGTATATCTTTATTTTGTTCATTTTCAAATTGCTTGTTTAAATACGTCCATATTTTTGCATTTCTCTCCCACTCCTATACATTTCGCTTTTTTATTTTACTATATGCACATTTCGTCATTTTGTGTCCCTGTACATGGTATTCTCTTTGCATTTTCCTTACCAAAACTTTAGTTGTATATCATACAACTAGTCTTACACTAAACCTTCACTGAAACTCTATGAAGCTGTACTTGAATTTCATTACTCTTCAAAATATATTTCCATTTAGACGTCAGTCACCTGATACAACGTATCTTTTCCATCCATATGCTTCTTATATTGCGTAGTATAGTTTTCAGTTGACGCCATTGTGTATAGAAATAACTTTCTAAACAGAAATTAACTGATAATTTAATACGAGATAATCAGTTTTATCCTCTTATTTACATATTGTTAATTAGAGTTATAAAATCCAATAATACAATTAAAACTCAAATCTCAAAAACTTTCTTACTTATTTTAGTAGTCAAGGAACACCTCACCTTCTGATACCTTCTGCGACTTCTTTCAAATGAACACCATATTCTTTGGAGGCTTGATTCTCAAGTCAACGGCGCTTGTGTGCCTGTACCATATGAACTGGGTTTATCTTCTGAATAATAATAATAATAATAATAATAATAATAATAATAATAATAATAGTAATAATAATAACAATAATAATAATACTAATAATAATAATAATAATGAAACAAGGCGACCCGGTAACGAGGCTATATTGTCGAGAATTAAAAGCCACAGTAGTGTTAAAAATATTTATGTACGGAGTTACAAACAATAAGGAGAGACCTTCAGATACTACTCCATCTCCCTCATCAGTCTTACGGAATAGTATCTGAAAGTCTCTCCTTATCGTTTTTAACTCTGTACATAAATATTTTTAACGCTACTGTGACTTTTAATTCTAAATAATAATAATAATAATAATAATAATAATAATAATAATAATAATAATAATAATAATAATAATAATAAGACATATCAAAATGTGACTACAGCACTCTATCACGGTTATGTATCTCAGTTGGTTGATCTGTTCGAGTCTGGAAACTTGCTAGCGGAGGAATTCACATTATCATATGTTATCTTGTCAGAAGAGATGAAGTTGTCAAACTTATTGTTCAGGCTCGATGGAAATCCGATCTAATATCACGAACTTATTTTGATGATCTATATAAATCATAAGATTAAAAAAAAAATACGTCCAGTGTTTCGACTAAATATATGATAAATTTATTAATATTCGTAAGGGAGCTTAATATCAGACTTCACTCAGGAAATAACTCGACATTAGTTGGTATAGATACGTAAAAAAAAAATCTGCTTTGCGGTGACTTACTTTAGTTTGGGTGCATATACGTACACAGAATAAATGTTCCTTTAACCATATTATCTTTTTTATCATTGCTGTTAGTGGAATACCCAGAAATATCATTTATATTTGATTCTCGACTCAAATATTAAATAAAGCTAAAATTGTATACATACGGCATACCTTCACGAAATATTTAATTTTCGTAGTACATTGCGTTTCTGAAGATCCCTTCTCTTGTTCATAATATGTACACATATAACATGAGTCAAATGAACAATGTTCTGGTTTAAGATATATAGACAGAATAATGATTTTCCTTAATTATTGGATGGCAACTACAACTTAAGTACCTTTCAAATTTCTGACATGAGAGTAAACGTGTTTTTTTATTTATTTCCTATAAAATGGGGAAAAAAGACAAGGAAAGAATTTGACCTAACAAAGTAAAAAAGAGCAGGTAGGACTCTTCAGAATAAGTTGGATGCGGTGATAAAATGAGAAGAGAACTTCATCAAACTGTTTCCCATTAACCTTTAGTACTCTTGCTCATTAATGGAACTCACTGAGAGAGAGAGAGAGAGAGAGAGAGAGAGAGAGAGAGAGAGAGAGAGAGAGCTGTCTAGAGCGGTTACATAAATAACAAAGATGAGATATGAATAGGGGATGGCTGAATGTCCCAGGGGAAACGGAGGAATGGAAAGCTTTTATCTAATATTCAGGAACTATAAACATGAGATATTCTAAAGAAATATGAAAAGGATTGCATAATATATAATCCTGGTTTTGCATAAATGAATTACTAGCAGTGAATTTACCCACCACTCTTACAAATCACATACGAACGCCGCCACACAAACACACACGCACACACACACACACGCATAAAATATATATATATATATATATATATATATATATATATATATATATATATATATTATATATATATATATATATATATGATAGACAGCGAGGGGAGAAAATTCCAGGTAATAAAAGCATTCTCAGCGACCTGCATGTTGTGAAAAGTCACTAAATGGAGGACATGTGTTTTGTAGTCCCATGTATTGTATTCATCTGCAAATAAGACGAAATGGTGAGAGGACGACTTTCGTTAGATATATATTTTATCCCTTACTGGGTGAAGCATATAGAGGTGAGTGTTATAAGGAGAGCATAATTATAAGGATGGGAAATGGGATAGAGTTAAAGACACAGGAGTGAAAGTAATTGGAAAGCGTAGGAACTCCAGATGAATTTCTTCAGGGAGCGTTTGTCGTTTTGCGGAAAGTATGAAGAGGTAATAAAACAGTGAATGGTGGGGTGAGGAAATGGCAATCTTAGTTAAAGAAAAAAATGAAAAAACTGCTTAAAATAAGGATTAGCAAAGCTAGTAATCGGAAAAAGCGTGATTTATCTATTCTCTTCGCTTTCCTTGTTTCAAACGTATGAAACTTCAGGTTTTTTAAAGCTTTAATGTAGCAGAGAGATGATACTAGAGGGGAATTAGCAAATCGCCCGGACAAAAATCATATAAAGCTGAAAATTGGCACAAAGGTCGGGGATTGTGTCAGGAATGACCGAAAAAAAAGCCCCATTGATTGGGGGTTGGGAACTCCCTTTTTTGTGGGGGGGTGGGGGAAGTAAAATGCAAATGGCCTAGGGAAAATGACGGAACTCTGTGCATGCAGGAATGGAATGCGGTTTGGATCATAGAAGTCAATAAATAAAAGTGCCAGAGCTTTTAAATAATTGATTTATCATACCGAATTTTACTTGATCTATGAAGATTAAATGTTTTTTAATAGATAACCAATTTGACGAAATGATGAGTCATTCATGTTGGGGTGAAAAAATTACTGATTTTCTTTTGAAATTATGTAAATCCACTTGTCAGCGCAAATATAATATTTCAAATAATAGTTAATTTCTTTTATCTTACAGCTCTTAATCAATAATTCAGGAAATATTTAAAGAAAATGGCTGAAGTTTGTGTTTTGTGTGAAGAAGGTTTTGATCAAGAGTCCTCTGTCCAAGTACATAAAAAGGGACAAAATACATTGATTTGGATCAGTGAAGAACGAGAATTACATGACCTATGCAGGTATTGAGCTGTATTTTGACTTTGAGCTTACCCACCACCCTCAATCTCTATTTACAAATGAACTCACGAGGAAACCAGATAAGGCATCCTTGAGAAACATTCTGCTGACAAATAATGTACAGAAACCAACAGAAGATGTTGTTGGCAAATATGTAATTGATGGTGGCGCACTCCTTCACCGAGTTAGTTGGCACAAGGATATGTTTACCAAAATTGCAGAAGTGTATGTAAACTATGTCAGGAAGAAATATGGTAACTCATACATTGTCTTTGATGGATATAACGAGGCTTGCATATCAGTTAAGTCTAATGAACACACTAGAAGAACAAGGTCCAAAGGGTCCTCCCAAAATGTAGTGATAAGACCAGAAATCAAGTGCCATATTCAAACGAACGTTTCTTATCAAATCAGCATAACAAGAGCCAGCTAATTTCACTATTGTCGGATTTTCTAAGAAAAGATGACCAAATGGTACATGTCTGTGAAGGTGATGCCGATACTAAAATTGTGGCTACAGCTTTTGAAGTGCAAGAACTCTACAACAATTGTTGTATCAGATGATACAGATGTAGCTATAATGTTATTATACCACTGGATGAATGACCTATCAGAAATCTTCTTTCTTCAAGAGCGTGACAAAAAATGCTGGAGCATAAAAGAATCTGTTCACCAAGTGAATGACTTGAAAAATCATTTACTGTTTATTCATGCATGGTCCGACTGTGACTCCACCTCAGCTATCTTCGGTAAAGGAAAGCCAGGCTTTTTGAAACTTGTTAAAAAGTCAACAGTCATCCAATCTGCCTCTGACACAATGTCTGATTACTGGGCCACCAAAGAAGAAGTGGGGCATGCTGCTGTGAAGATATTCACAGTACTATATGGTGGAACTACTGAGTCCTCATTAAGAAAGATGCGGTTAGTATATCTTTCTGATTTATCACATGGTAAAGGTTTCATCTAGTATTACAGAACTTTAATCCTTTGAACTTTACCACGGGGCTGTGCCCATCCATAAGATTTTTATCTTGCATATCAAGCTGAGCCCTGTCAATAGTGAAGATAATTTTCAAAATATGAATTTTATAGTACAAATTCTTTCATCATAGCATGTGAAAGATAACAATTTCAATATCAATAGAAGTAAACAGACAATATATCTTAATTTTTGTCAGATAGTTCGAAAGTTGATTGTGGACCCGAGAGGGTTAAAATTGATGGCAAATATTTGTTTCAGGTACTTCAAATATCATCAAATGGTTTCTGAAGGTTTGATAGAGCCCAGAAAGCTTCCTCCAACAGAGCAAGCAGCATACTACCATGGGCAAAGAGTTCATTTGCAGATCATTACATTGAAAATGCTCAACGATAAACTTAACTTGGAGCCTACCAATTGGGGTTGGAAACAAATAGATAACTGTTTAGTTCCTATACCAGCGGATAAAGATATTGCACCTTCGAATTTACTGAAAGTCATTCGGTGCAAGTGTAAATCTTCATCAAAAAATCAGTGTGGTACAAATTTGTGTTCTTGTAAAAGACATGGCTTGAAATGCATGTCAGCATGTCATGAATGTCATGGAGAATATTGTAATAATAAACAGGTAAACTACGTTCTTTAAGATTCTGTCAGTCAAATATTCTTAACTTTATTTCTAAGTTATGTCATATAGCCTAAATGAGAAAAAATTGTTGAAAACATTTTCGGTATTTCCAGGTTGAAATATTAGCATTGTTTTTTTAATGGTTAAGTTTAGAAGTTTAACAATGAAACTTTGTTTCTTTTTTAGGCAGTTGAAGAATTTGGTGCCATTGAAAAAGAAGAAGATGGAATAGATATCCTAGAATCGATAGAAGATGATCTATTCTAACTGAAAATATTTTGATGAATGAATAATCTATACTACAGAAATTAGTAATTATAAGCTCTTGTTATCATTTCATATCAATTCTCCTTTACCTGGTCAATTTTAAGGAAACGTTCATATCTGAGCAGTTCTAGAACAAATTTTCTTATCCAATGATATATAAGCTTTAATGATTTGGGCATCTCAAAATTTTGACCTCTCGTCCATATACCCCTCCCCCCAAAAAACAGAATTCCCAGGTTCCAATCAATGGGGCTTTTTTTTCTGATATTCCTGACACTACCCCTTACCTCTATACCAATTTTCAGCTTTATATTATTTTTGTCCGGGTTAAGGGGCATTTTGGCCTATTTCTCCTCTACTATGAGGGCTGATTAAGTTAAGGGATAGAATAATCAGAGCCCAATCATCCAGTGATCAGTTAGGAAAAATAAAAACAAAAAGGTGGAATCTTTTTCAGGAGAGACAATAGTAATACAGTAAGGTTAGAATTAGTTTCAAGTTATTTAAGAATTAGAACTTTAGACCTTCCCTTGAGTAACGTAGGAGAGTGACGAACTACTTTGAATAAAATGACCGCGGTTACCAAGGAATGTACCTATATATATCTCCGCCCTCTCAGTCTCTTTCTCTCTCTCTATCTCTCTCTTCCTCACCAATATTTTGTATAGGTTCGATATGTTAATGCAAGGTCTAGACCTTGTGTTTATGCAGACGGATTCACGTAAACAAAAAAATAAGAAAATTGCAGTCCTCAAGAAACCAGGGACGCAAATTAGAAGAAACAAATTCGAGATTCATCTATACTTCCCAATTTAATTCGGATGAAAATGTCCCTCTTCTTTGACGTTCAGACAGTCCGAGGTAAATCCATTTTGTTTCGATATGACTACAAGTTCCCAGTAACTTTTCAAGCTGAATTCCGATACTTCGTTGTTCGTATTGTTATCTTTTACTGATAAATGGAGAGAGAGAGAGAGAGAGAGAGAGAGAGAGAGAGAGAGAGAGAGAGAGAGAGAGAGAGAGAGAGAGAGAGAGAGAGAGTCCGTTTAACATTCAGAATTTTTTGGAAATGTTTATCATAATATAAATTATACCCAGTTTTGTACGAAATTAGGCGCAGTTATATAAACCTGTTGGATTTAGAAGCTCCTGTGTTTGAGACAGTCATCAAGAGTGATGTATATATATTATATGTGTGTGTGTATGTATGCATATATGTGTGGGTGTGTGTATGCCCGTTCGCGTGCATACGTGCATGGTTTTGAAGGTCCCATTTTTATGAATAGAAAATAAAATCATATTTAAAATACATCCTGACATATACCGCTAATGAGTTTTATGTTGCGGCACGAGTAACAATAGTAAACAAAAGTTATCGCAAGTCAGGGAAGGATATTTTCAAGATATAAAAAAATTTTTAATGCACGAAATGAATTAGGAAAACATTCAACAAAATGGCGTTAGAATTAATTCCTGAAACTACTGTATGTTATTCCAGCCTTTTAAAATAATTCTATTTTCTGTTTACCTTAATCACTTACGGTATATGTAAAAGTCCCTATGTATATTTAGTTTTCATTCCAAACCTGTCCGGTAAAAAAGGCGACGAATGGTATATATTTTGTTTTTATATAAACTATGACCCAGTGTGAAATAAACACCTGCAATGCACCGCTTGTGACTTATCAAACTAACAATGTTGCGACTAATAATGTTGCGTGCCCACCTCTACTTTGACCAATTCATCGCATACAAGTGGAAGCTTTACCAATATTTAATTTCGTCATATATGACTCTCTCTTTGTTTTATCAGGGGAAAATTGGGAGAATTAGTTTGTAACCGTGAGCGTCTAAATCCCTGATATCTCGGCGTTGCCATATTTATGCTCCTCTTTAATGTTTGTAAACCTGGCTGTAATTGTGTAAGCCAGCATGAAACCTCTTGGTTACATCCAGAGTTTTCCAGATATTGGCCGAGATCTTTAGAAATATAATATATTACCCATTCTGAATGTTTCCAAGATAAGCAAATATGTTGTTATCATATACAAACGCATTGGAGTCTGTCTGCCTATCTGTCATTTTTATCTTTCTTATGTGTCTCACAATCCGTTGGCCATTTGATTAAACTGTTAGTACCTCTATGTCTGAAGATATCCACTTTTCTTATCCATCTAAATTAGCTTTGAATGATATGAAAACTAAACACAATTATATTGAGTGTTTAAAACATTTCATAATCATCACTAATAACTTTCACAAGATATCGCCACAAAGATAATTGATCAAAAGTTTAATGTCAGTCATTGGCTAAACAACTATTAGTTGAATTACCCTTGGAACAGACATCCCAGTCAGAAGACACAATTAAGGTAATGATCTTGACACGAACAGTCATCGTTAATGAAGATATGGAAGCTAGACTGCATGTAATGACTCATAACTTTGGTCGGTTAATATTCCACCTGGTGTTTAGAGAAGGAACTGAACTACCCCATTAGACTTCAAACTAGTACAGTTTAGAATACAACACTGAAGTCTTCCCATACTTAGGTCTAAATATGTTTTTCTCTCTTTCATTCATCTCATCAACCTGTAGAAAGCAACATCCTCTTGGCTTCCCCCTTTTATTCCATGGACGTACTTTACCTGTGCTACGGTCTGATTTTATTTTGTAACTGTCGACATGTTAATGGATACCTAATTTAATATTTATTCCTCACTATTATTTTTCCTCCGTCAGCCTTCTGCTCTCCATCACCGACGATCTGTAAATATCTTCCTCTCCTGCCAATGCGTGTGACCATGATTCGTGTCTCCAAGTTCCCTCATCACTATTCCATTTATTCTATATAGAAATCTCGCCTCTCAGAGAGAGGCAGTGGACAGTAACTGTGTGATAGGAGCCAGGTACTTGTCAAAATCGATCCATTTGACAACATATTTTACATCTTTCCCTAATCCTGTTTATTCTGTTACTTTCATATTCAGTGGTAATGACAGTAGACACATCTCATCCCTCATTAGTTTGAATGTTCCTAATATTTGAAATAAATACATTGGAGATCTCGATATTTTAAGTACGGAATCTGACCAGTTTACAGAAAACGATGTTCCACCTCTCCCAACCCTGTTACTTCTGCATTTGTGTTACTCCATTCTTTGAACGGTTTTTTGTTTTGGGGATTTTCTCCTCCGTGCTGTTTTTAAAAACAGAGATAGAAAGCTTTTGTCAAGAGAGTGAACTAGAATCCCACACCTTAGCTCTTATGTTTGGTCCAAACGACCTCGGCTGATGTTTTATTTCAGTTGGTTTATGGAGGAAGCGTTTTATCTAATTTGTATTATCTCAGAATCCTCAGTCAGGGCAAAAACAAACCTTAATAAGTATTAGTTATTAAAATCCTAGCAAAAGAGAGATGAAGCTATCCATAATGATCAGTTACAGCAATTGCTATATATCCCTGAGGTTATTGCTAGTGTGGTTTAATTAAACAGCCTCCCCTGTAAAAGAGGGAAGGTTTCCTGTTCTCCTTTGTTACTCTAACTTTGATCATGTAATGAACTCATGGATGGTGTTTAGTGTAAAGGGTTAACTGATAGTTTTAATTTGGTTCCAATTATCAGGAGTTTACATATCCATTTCAAAAGTGTGCTTTTTATTTATCGCAAAGAGATTACGTTTTCGAAGCTTATTGGCCTTTGTTCTAAATTTTTCGCTAAAATTAGTAATATTATTTTGGAATCAGTATTTGCTTTAAATTAAATCTAGGTCATTTAAACATGGACGAAAGCAGGCTGAGATAAACTCAATGGCCTATTGCTGCAGGAATCTCTTTGAACAGGTGTGAACAACTGATGTCAGGTAACTGTTGTTCAGCTTCGCTGACACAATACTAAATTGTAACCTTAATTACTCAGGGAAAATTATTGTATTTTAATCTATGCATCTCAAGCAAACTGTCTTGAAGTATCTCCTGCCTCCTCTCCGATTCAAAATGTGAGAGCATATTCAGAACTACCAGAGGTAATCTCATCTAGGAAATCGACATCACCTTCCATTCCTCGAAGATTTTCCGATAACCCGAGTCTTTTGTAGACACAAGAATTAGGAGGTATTGTGTGGGTATTCAGTCTTTCGCGGATCTTAAACGCCGAAGCAAACAAGACGAAGCAACTCTGATAGAGGAGAAATGAGGTCCTTCAGCGTAGAATTTTTTTTCTTTTTTTTTATTCCTTGCCTTTTCGTTTTTTGAGTGCTCGCGAAATTTAACAGATTTTATTTTTTAATTATTTTAGACAGCTTTTTTTTAGGATAATGGTTATTTATATTTTTTCTATTGTATTTCTGTACGTTCTATTAATATTTATATAGGAATTTTTACTCACGTATTAACAAGTCCAAATATAGTTTGATTAAAGCTGTCTTTGTCATAAGAAATAAGGAATACAGAACGCTGTAAAAGTACCGGAGTGATTTATTTTTATAATCCGTTTTTAACGAAAAATATACACAATGGAATTTTTTACCTAATGGGGAAAAAGCTTTGTCCATAATCTGATGTAAGCTTCCATATCTTTAACCAATTTATAATGTCGTTTGCTCCATGATTTAAATATTTTTTTTTTTTAATTTTCACATTACACCGTTGTAATGGAAATGAACAAAAATCTGCAACCCTAATATATAGGTTATCTGAATTTATAGGAATCGTGAAAGTTTTTTTTTTTTTGGGGGGGGGTGGGGTTGCGGAATAAACCATAGAATTGTTGCACATCTGATGTTACGCAATAAAACAGTAATATGGAAAACTTAATTTAATATTTTTGAAAACACGATTCCCTCCCCCCTACTTCCTGATCCCCGCGAAATAAAACACGAGTGTTTTTGAGAAAGATGAATCTTAGTAGAATAGTAAATAAATAGGTAGCATTAGGAAAATTCATCATTGTACTCGGTATGGTTACATTGTCATTTCACCATAAAACCAACGAAAACTGAACCATCTACCCTTACATCTTTTCCTCCTTTCCCTCAAAACTCAAATGAAATATGAAGCATTATTCAACTCCAGCCTGCACCAGTAGCGAAGTCCAATAAGTTTCTGAATATGCATAATGAACTATATTTCTTTCCTTGCCAATAAGGGGCGTATAGATTTGAAGCTGCTTACTCTCCTGCAATTTTTTTTTTTTTTTTTTTTTTTTTGCAAGGTTCGCTGATATAGTAGCCTATGATTCGTCGATACAAAATCATACTCAAAGATTCCCCTGATGTTTCATCAATCACTTGATTGCAGTTGTAAAGATAATGCAGTATAATATTTGATTAATGTCAATAGAATTTACGTCTAGCCATTTCCTAGTTTTTTAATGAGGTTCGCTATTAGTTTTCTTAATGTGCTGGTAAACTTCCTTAGTAGCATTATTTTTCTGTTTTACAAACAAATATTAATTTGATCACATATTTATTATCTAGCAACGAAGTAACATTAAATTAAAATCAACAAAAGCAACTCCTTTGCTGAGAGATCTTATACGTCAGAAAAAAAGTCCTTGTCACGTTTTCCTGCCAGACTACCAGCTCAACAGGAAGTAATAATCGAACTGCCAGAGACTAACTTACTTTAATAAACTAAAGTGACTTTTCTTCCGAGAGCTTGGCCCAGGGAAAACATCTTTTTCCCTCAGCCTTCCTTAGAATATTTTCCCAAGAATCCGAGCGTTTCACGTTTTCTCTGAATTCCTTCTATGAAGGATTTCTGAAGGGTGTCAGTTTTTGTTAGTCAAATAGCCTCTTAAGAATAAGAAGCGAAAAAAATCGGGAATTTGTAAAGCTAATATCTTATGAGTGTTTTCATCCTGTTTAATAAGAAAAAATATTCCAAATAAGCTCATGAACACTGCATTTTCATCATATGCCTAATATATTTTGTATAGAGCAAGTAACCTCGAAAATTTGCTCCGCCTTTTAAAATATATAGGTTATCGTTCACTATTTGCTAAAGTTTCTTACTGTTACAGACAATCAGAAATTCTTACGTTCCTGTAAAAAAATTGAATAATTAAGTTGTTTTGGCATACGCGCCCACACACACACACACACACACACACACACACACACACACACACACACAGGCTAGAATATATTACGAAGAGACTTTCAGCTATCAAAACATTCTCTCTCTCGCGTCAAATATATATTCTGGTTCTCTTGTAAGACCTTGTGCGCCCAGGGGCAAGGAAAAACTGCCTCTACAATTGCAGTGTTAAGCCTACGTAAGGAAAGTGAGGAGAGGGGACGTTGTAACTACAATACTACCTTATGCTTAAAAAAAGATCACTTTTAAGCTGAAGAGGTACTGACATTTTGATCTTTGATTTACACGTAAATAATACTAATATTACTGTGTTACTAGTGGCATTACCTATTTTGAGCAGACTTTTGTATTACCTTTACCAGTTTTCAGCTGTATTATTCGTATAAAAATTGGCTGAATGAATAAAAAATAAGTAATATATATAACTTACCTGGTTTTTTTTTTTAGGGCAGACTTGCAAAGAGGCAAGAATTCCCCGAGTTTTTCCCTGGATGAGAAATTGAGAGTTTTCTATTCTTTCTCTCTCTCTCTCCCTCTCTCTCTCTCTCTCTCTCTCTCTCTCTCTCTCTCTCTCTCTCTCTCTCTCTCTCTCTGACCTGTGAAGATTCCCAAAATGTTTTCGTGCCTGTTCCCTCATCGGCCTCAGAGGGTATGTACAGAGGCAGAGCAACTGTTCCAGGAAAAGAATGAGATGTTTGGGAGGAGCACAATTCTTTTCCAGAAGTTAGGAGGAATTCGCATCTGTTGTTCTATTGCTAATTTGGTCTTTTTTTCCCCAAGCCTATTTTTTTTTAATGTAACTACTGGAATTATTTTTTTTACGTCTGTTTAGGCAAATCACTCTAAGATGGAAATAACTTCATCCTTTTATCCTCTATCCTTTTAAACTTCAAAGGTTTGCCCCTTGGAAAATAACAAAAAGCTTAGCAAGTTTTGTTGATGTAATATGTTTTATTGAATATTTTTGCAACGGTAAATTCTCTATAATGCATTTGAATATTACATGAATATTTGTTTTTCATTTGAATACTGTCATCACCTTATTTTAAAATACATTAACGTATGCTATATGATGAAGCTTCCTTAATTGAAACTTACATCAGCAGCAACCCATTTTATTTATCAACAGCAACTAAAATACTGCTCAGGTAAATTTAAATATCCGTTTTACCATAGAAAAGAATATTTTTTCCGTTTGATAATTTAAAGGAAGCTGGTTATGAAAAATAAGGTAAGAAGAATATTTTGTGAAAAGTGTTCGACAACGAGTATAAACCCTTGTATATACCGTAGCTCTCTCTCTCTCTCTCTCTCTCTCTCTCTCTCTCTCTCTCTCTCTCTCTCTCTCTCTCTCTCCATCCACCCAGATACCCAGTTATAAT
>JANJGK010001513.1:12500-60000 GCA_039081455.1 Macrobrachium rosenbergii | reverse complement strand
TTGTATTATTGATACTGTTGGTTAGTGAGTTTTTTTTTTGCAGATGACGAAATTATTTGAATAATAATATAATATATTTAATACGGGAGCAAAATAAAAGATACGATAGAGGAGTGAGAGAGATAGAGAAAGAAAGAATATTGTATCACCATATAAGGTCATCAGATTTTACAATAGCGTTAACAGAGTCCGTAATTTTGATATTAATTTACATCGCTAAAGTATCCATTATAGTAGATACGGCTTTTCAGAAAAGCCACTCATGTATCATAAAAAATCAGGCATACAAATGTGATTATCATTACAGGATGCTAATGAGTCTTAACTGAAATAATAGGTATTCATATTATCTTATAATTGAAATTAACTGCTATGTATAACCATGGATAACAATATACGAAGTTGATATTAGACATTAAGTTTGTTTGCATATGTTAGATATTTCTTTCAATAAGTTTTCAGTACTATGTTTAAGACATGGTTGTCTGTAGGAGACGGGCAAACATAGCCTATAGTTCAAGCCTGTCTTATTTTTATATTTTTTTACGGTAGGAATGGTTCAGTCATGCTTCATCATACTGATCTAAATGTGTACCGCAAACAGTCTAATAGACTTAACTGCAGGAGGCTTATCCTATATCGTTGCCAGAAGCACGTTATGGTTAACTTTAACCTTAAATAAAATCAGAACCACTGAGGCTAGAGGGCTGCAATTTGGTTTGTTTGTTGATTTGAGGGTGGATGATGAACATACCAATTTGCACCCCTCTAGCCTCAGTAGTTTTTAAGATCTGAGGGCGGACAGAAAAAGTGCGGACGGACATATAACGCCGGCACAACAGTTTTCTTTTACAGAAAATTAAAAACTTCCATTGATCTCATGAAAACGCTGAAAATCTTATTGGTCGTATACAGATTAGAAAATATCTCTAACGATGTTTCGCTTCCTTTTCCTTGTGTGTTGCAAGCGTTGAATTCTTGACAGCTGACGTAAGGGTCTTTCAGTTGAAGTGAGGCAGTCAATGTAAGGCTTTGACATTTCAGATAAGAATGTCGCAAAACCAACTGACTCAGGTCAGTAACTCCGGGAAATTAGGTCTTATCTCGCCTTTACAGCGAGCCGTACGGAGAGCAGGCCATTTTACGTTTCGTCCCATAAAGGTCTATTATTTGCATTCTTAAATGGGTCAGAGTCTTGTAACGACATTAATAGGCAATTTGATGGAATATCTAAGAGTAATCTCATGATTTCAAAGAAATATTTACTTCACGCACAGTGTATTTATATTTATTTATTTATTTATTTATTTGTTTATTTGTTTGTTTGTTTGTTTGTTTGTTTGTTTATTTATTTATTTTTGTGGAAGAGAATTCTAGAGGAGTATAAGAGGCACATTTCACTTTTCTTAAATTATTTCCAGTCGCAACCTAGCTGTCTGTCTACCTGTCTGTCTCTTCACCCTACAGAATAAAGTTTCAAGGAGGGTTCCAGCAACAAGCGAAAAACTCTTTTCATATTATTGACACGTTCAGAAAAGGCTATATATAACCCTTAGCAGAGCTCGAAGTCAAACAATAAACAAAGTAGCATTTTGGAATAACGGTAACAACTCAAAGAGAGAACGAACGGCATCACCGGATAACTACGAGGCAATTCTTGTCAAAAGTAATCAATGTCTATTCACTGGAGAGGAACGCAATTGTCCCCATAATGTTTGATGTATTAACAGGCGAAGGAGATCCATCGGCACAAACGAGAAAGGCGATTAGTTACTCGATGTTGGCTGTTTACTTACCAATTCAGAATTCTATTGAGTGATAGATGTTTTCCGCTTATACAGAGAGAGAGAGAGAGAGAGAGAGAGAGAGAGAGAGAGAGAGAGACAGACAGACAGACAGAGACAGAGAGTGTACATTAGAATTATTTGGTAAAGCTTCTTGGTTAGGCGTTTCATATTTAACTCCTTCAGCTGCCAAATTAAGAATTTACATTTCTATGAATTGTTATATGTGAAAATCAACAAATTAATGTGGTTTTTATATTTCCGGGGTGATTCTAAAGGGATATTATTGAAAGCAAAGAAACGAACTCAAGTGAATATAAAAGACTTACACTCCCAGACGTTGTATAAGACTATTTAAGTATTTAATAAATATTAATGATCTCAGCTGTTGAACTAATTTTGGCATTTACTTCTGCAACAGGTTTTACAGTTGTTCTGCATACAAAGAAACATTTGAGGATTTGATAAAACTAAAATTCCTTGAAAAGGTGTGACATACAATTGACAGTTATGAATTTTACGAGTGGACATCGTGGCTTCAAGAATCAATTTTCCTTTCCTCTTAAAAGGTAATTATTAAAGAAAATTTCAAGCTATAATAATACTGGCACAGAGGCCTTTAATGGGTAATCTCAAGATCACCAGGGGTGGCTGACATAAGTGGACTCGTCTCGTTTCTAGCAACAGCTTGCAGAATGGGACACCCCGTTTAAATAATTACTGTATTATCCCTTACTGGATTAGGAGGGTTTTTAAAACAGGATGTTAGGGTTGGGGGTTATTTGATACTCCCGCAAAACCTTGCTAAGTTAACAACGTTTTCCTTGGGATATTTCCTGACTTATTACAGCTATTTCTATAAATAGCGTTTATGAATCTGTTAGATTTAAGTTGCCATTTGAGTACGTTGACGTCTGAAGAAGCACAGACTGCGAAGACTAGATGTAACTTACTGCTGTGCATTTCAGGGCCGTGTCTAATTGATTTTCGTCGATAAAATCTTGCCAAAGCATCGGATATGGATCGTATTTTGGAAATAGCTATTTGAAGCCACAGCCTAATTGGCAAAAATATGCAGTGATGTCTAATGTGGATAATTAAAGCACTTATCAGAATAAATCAAAGAAATTTATAGGGAAACTTAGCTAAATTCAGCAGGCTTGTAGATAGAGGCTAGTAAAACGTCATTACTGAAGGCCCTCCCATTCACTGACGTACTAACTAGACACCCCGCCCATATACTTTTTGAATGAAGACTCAGATGTTGGTAGCAGTAGCAATAGTAGTACAGTAGTATATGGAATTCTTATATTGCTTCACACACTCAAACACCTGCCTTACATTCTCTCTCTCTCTCTCTCTCTCTCTCTCTCTCTCTCTCTCTCTCTCTCTCTCTCTCTCTCATCTTTTCGATGAATCTCTTATGTTCTGAATTTTAACATACCTTTTCAGTGTGTATGTAAGGAAGCGTGAGTAAATGTATTTATTGTATGTATGTGTTCCAGTATGAGAGCATGTTCCTATGTGCAGTTTTTAATTTCATTTTAATCCGTTCATCATCATACTGAATGATCTATTGGGTCCCAGTGCTTGGCCACTGGCCTAGACCTGGTATTTTAATCTAATCCTTCGGGCCAGCCCTACTGTATGAGAGCTGTAAGTTAGCTCAGTGGTCTGGTTACACTGGTTTCATAATAATACTCTAAGTAGAGTACAATAAGGGAATGGGCATCAAATGAGAATATTAATTGTGTAATACAGTTCATGCGCAATTCACGCTTCCTTTAACTTGAAATATGCACCAAGTCTTACATTAACACTTTCTGTGAAAACCATTGTTACTCTGGAGTTTCTGTTGCTTCTTATTATCTCAAAAGTTCCAGTTCACGTGTACCTGCTTAGTCCTGCTAAATGAATGTAACATAACGCAAGTGTTCTAACCTTAACTTCCTTAATGCATGATCATTCCATGATAAATCCACAGTGCTTGGTATAGCACACTACCCCCCCCCCCTCATTATTTTATTTGTGCGCTGCTGTGTCAGTTTTGTTGCTTCTATACGCTTGATTCACTTACTTGAAACTGACACTGTTTGTGTAGGGTTGTTGAATGGTTATCAGTGAATCTATGTATTCCGGTTTTATCTATTTATTTATTCTTTTATGGATTTGAAGTTACTCATCCGTTCAATTTTCAGTTATTTTGATAATTTCATTTACATCGTTTATTATATATATATTCATTTAATCATAACTACATTGTAGTGCTGAATGATACTCGTAACTCATAGTCCAAGCGCTTGGGCTATGCCGTAAATTTTTTAATCCACTAATCCATTTTTATAGTATATTATCTTACAATTTCGATAGCTATCGCATATCCTACTCAAGGTATTGCTTATTGTACAAGAGGGTCAATATTTGTTTCTACGATCATTGTCACACTACTGGGAACCCTGCTATTACGTCTGATGTCATAGTTTACGTCACAACTAGCCTCTTTCTGGGTGCTTACCAAATTTAGCTAAGTTTCCCTTTAAATTTCCTTGATTTACTCTGATAAGTGCCTTAATTATCCACATTAGACATCACTGCATATTTTGCCAATTAGGCTGTGGCTTCAAATAGCTTTTCCCCAAATACGATCCATATCCGAGACTTTGGCAAGATTTTATCGACGAATATCTATTAGACACTGCCCTGAAATGCACAATAGAAACTTCATTTATACATGAATAATAAGACAATCTTTAGCATTCGGGAGGAATTCCGTTTTATGCCGGTCGTGTGACTTCATTTGCCGTCGTGATATTTAATTGCTTTTTATTTAAAGTTGAAGTAAGCATGTGTCGCATTCAAACACGAAGGTTTTGGCAGATGTGTCTTTTTGTCTGTGAACTTCCTCCTTTAGTGATATTTTGAAAGCACAATTTAGCAGATTTATGCAGGAATAGTATATATATATATATATATATATATATATATATATATATATATATATATATATATATATATAAATATATATATATATATATATATATATATATATATATATATATATATATATATATATATATATATATACAGTATAATATATATATATATATATATATATATATATATATATATATATATATATATATATATATATATATATAATTTCATTTATAATAGCGTACGGATTACAAGTAGGGAGAATTTGATTGCTGCTGCAGTTTAGAAAAGGATGGCGTATATTCGTAGATCCATTATAAACACTTGAACCCTAAATTAATTAGATCTTGGCTCTACCAAACTTAGTGTAATTTTTTTTTTTGTGACAGACTATTGTCAGTGGCATCTAAAACAACGACGGTGTTAAAAGAGCAATTATTAATTCAGTCTCCTCTTCCATTAACGTTCGTTAACAACTCATTCATTTCTCTGCCTCTTTGTCTCTCGTTGTCTTTGTCTGTCTGTCTGTCTGTCTGTCTGTCTGTCTGTCTGTCTGTCGGTCTGCTTCCAGAAAATCACGATTTTATTCCATCAAATAGATAATATTTTCCGTTGAATAGAGACTTGAAAGATAACAGAAGGGTAAAAAACGACGGTTCGTTGTTTAATATTTAAAAAGAAAACTGAAATGAGAGATAAAACGTAAAATAAAAGACAAAAAATAAAAAGGAATCTCGTTTGAATTTCCCTGTTCTTCTGTCTTTCTGTCAACAAAAAGGTCACATCCTTCGTTAGAATCCAATATGTCTCATGTTCCAAAGAAGGCGTTTCATGGTCAATGGGCATTAACTGGTTTAATTTATGAGTTGTAAACTTGTAAACAAACTTACTCATACACACGCATTTATATATATATATATATATATATATATATATATATATATATATATATATATATATATATATATATATATATATATATTATATATATATATATATATATATATATATTTATATATATATATATATATATTATATATATATATATATATATATATATATATATATATATATATATATAGTCTGTGTGTATATCTTAGGAAAAAAAATTCATGTCTTATGCAAAGTCACATATTGGGTTTCTGAATTGGGTTTCTGAAAGACCCTACCCTTTACCTAATCCTCACTGTCACCGTGGAGAGAAAAGCTTTTTGTCTTATGAAAAACTCTTGCCATTTTCTTCGTGGGAAAAAGGGACGTCGGGTAAAAGCTTTTATATTCAGTTTTCATCAGAACGGCCTTTTTCCTCGGCAACCAATATTAGTCCCCTTAGTAATCCTCCTCCGCACTTGACCGTATTTTCCCGTCCCTAATTTCTCCTCTCTTTCCTCATAAAATGGCTGGGTAATGTTGCAGTTCTATTTGCTAGACTAACCTGTCCTTTTTCATAGTTGTCGAATTCGAACTAGTGACGTCACAAAATTCGTTTGTAAATGTTATGTAGGTCTTCAATATTTTTTAAATCATACATGCATATATATATATATATATATATATATATATATATATATATATATATATATATATATATATATATATATATATATATATATATATATATATACTGTATATATAATATATATATATATATATATATATATATATATATACATATATATATGTATGTATGTATGTATGCTTTAAAATCACAATAGATGCACGTGACTTCAGTATATAAGCGAATATCATAGGAAAATGACAGGCAGAAGTTTTCCTGTGGTATTGGCTTATATATATATATATATCATATATATATATATATATATATATATATATATATATATATATATATATATATATAGATAAAGAGAGAGAGAGAGAGAGAGAGAGAGAGAGAGAGAGAGAGAGAGAGAGAGAGAGAGAGAGAGTTTGAGGGTGTCCATCGACAAGGAAGCCATTGCACGAATCTTATATTAGGATTGATTTGCCTGCTCCTGACAATAGGTCGAAGGGAGGGACAACTTTGTTCCCCTAGGCTGAATGAGAGGTGGCTTGTATTGATTATCGCTACTGCATCTCAAGTTAGAGGAATCATTAGTTTTGTTGAGGATTTTTTGAAGAACTTTCTATGAAAGTTACCTCAGTCCGTATTTTTGCATTCCAGTTACCTGGATATATGGCAATCGGTGTTTTTCTCATGTAAACGTCGCTGGGGTTCTCTGGTCTTGCATAAGAGCTGTTCAAGGAATAAAATAAACGAGAGAGAGAGAGAGAGAGAGAGAGAGAGAGAGAGAGAGAGAGAGAGAGAGAGAGAGAGCATAAGAAAATAGTGAAGCAATCACAAACCGGGAATAATTTTCGTTGAAATTCTGTTGTATTGCCCTAATTTGTATTTCTTGTTACGGTTATTGTTAGGTAGAAATCCCCAGAACTCGTTACTTTATTCCAAATGCCATTTGGAAAGAAAAGAACTGACAGAGAGACAGAGGAAAACGTTAAGAGAAAAGGATGGAGTAGAGAAGATACAGAGATGAGCACTGAATGCGTCTGGTATTTCACAAAGCAAATAAACGAATAGACTGTACGCACACACACACACACACACACACGCACATATATACGTGCGTCCGTATTTATACATACACATTTATATGTGTGTGTGCGCGCGCTTGCGTGTATGGTGTAAAATTATATTAATGGATACAGGAACGGGTCCTCATCGGTCTATTCGGTTATCTACTTTGTGGAATACTAGACGCATTCAGTGCAACCGCTCCGTATCTACTCTACTCCATCCCTTTCTCTTAACGTCTTCCTCTGTCTCTCTGTCATACAAGCACGCACACACACACATATATGTTATAAATACACACACATATATATCTGTGTGTGTGTGTGTGCGCATGATGTCAAACTTATTTTATGGCCAAATAAAAACTGTTAACAGGGCATGCGTAAAACCTGTTAAATAACAAGAATTCATACCTGCCACCGGCAGTTCTCAATTCAGCTTTTTTGAATTTCCTTTACTACGTTTCAGTTCACCATTATAGCCTTTCACTGGTCGTCTGGTTTCAAATCTTAATTTTAGCAATTCATTTGCAGGGATTACTCAGGCCTGACCCAGGAAATGGGAAAAAGTTTTGAATGTCACATAACCCTTTCCGGTTTTTTTTATTCAGTTCACTTTAATGTTATATAAAAAAAGACTCTTGCATTAATTAATCTAATTGTAAGTCAGTAGGAAAAACCTCAGATTACTTCCTCTAGTGCCTGAAGCAATGTTCCACTAAAATCGAATATGAAATGAATAACTTAATGAGCTTTTACAAGAAACGCTATGTCCATGCAATTGGTGTTATTAAGTGTTGCCTGTCAAATTCCTCATACTTTTACAGTTGACATCAGTGGACGTGAAATGTTCTGTTTATCCATTGCTGAAGGTCAGCATCGTTCATACTGGGTAACATTTTCTTCGAATGACAAACATCCAAGGACAATGAAAGGAACGTTTCATCTCATCCATAACTTTTGTCTCTGTCTTCAGGCTTAGCTAGGATAGCGCGGTGCCGCTGTGTGCGTGAGCATTTCAGTTATTGCTGAATGAGAACTACTGGACATAACTGCAAATTTCCTCAGTTGTTACTGTTAATGTCTGTATTTGTTATATGTTGGTGAAAACGCTTAATAACTGTATATCAATTCTGAGGATGCTAGCTTGCAAGTAAAAAGTAGAGAGATTACCTTGTACTTCTTAGAAAGACAGCCATTATATATAAATGTTGCTAGCGTCTATGATACTTGACAAAGGAGATTAAATGTGTTGACTATGGCTTTATAAAGGGGTTACTATTACCATTATTTTGCATGATTTGTATATGGAAACTAGTCCTCGAATTCTACCTCAGCCTTGCTTTTCGTGCTAAACGTTTTATGTACAAGTTTTGACTAATCATTTTTGTTGACCATAACCTTACCCCTTACGCCTGTGTCGACATCTTTTATTTTTTTAATAACTTGTTCTTAGGGGCTTGAGAGGTGATTTCTTCCCTCTAATTTAGATTGGAGTTGTTTCCTACCCTCCTGTCTCTCCAATTCTCTCCGATGACTAGACCCCAGCATAATTGCTGCACGCCCTTCTTTGACAAGGTACTGTCAACAATTCATCCTACTGACTGACACCAATATGATTCATTTGATTTACCTTTCTTCTAGATAACTGGATTTCAATGGACAGGGATAAAACGCTTATGCATGAGTACTGTTCCACTTAATTTTGCGGATATCTTTTCAAGTACATATACTTGAGTAAGGCATTTATTTTGATGGAGTGCATCCTCAGTTCTGACGAAAGCATGTATAGGAGAAAAGGAAATCATTTAAAGACGCTAAATTTACGTGAGACATTTCTCACCACTCTGTTTCAGGTATAATATACAGTACTGTCTTGTGACTTCTTTTACGAGGTAAATTAATGTCCCTATAATTCTCATGTGTGCATATGCGAAGACTGTGTACAAAGTGTTTTTCAGATACACGTCTTTTATTTAAAAGGTTACATAATAACATATTTTCTTCTTAATGCTTCACATCATGCTAAATATAGGGATATTAATAGCTATGTGAATAATCTTAAATGGCAATCGTAATCCATTTGTTGCCTGCTTCATCACCTTTGAGGTAAGAGGCTCCTTTATTTTTAATAACTCAGTCAACATGTTCCCAGGTACTTGGTTCTTTCCCATGGCAGAATTCAGACTACTTCATAATGATAATCTCTCAGAGAGTGGTAAAACTTCAGAGGCTTGATTGATTACCGATGTTACTGACTAGCAAGTTCCAACATGGCGAAAATCAGAAAGACTTTAGCTATATATGAGAAAGTATATGAACATAAATAAATACTTAGCAAGAATCATTTCAGATAACTGAAGAAAGTGCGAGAACTGCCGCTTTGCCGACTGTCGTATACGAATACCATAAACCAATAATTGCACGATACAAACGTCAGGCGTGTCTGGAAGTGCGCATGCGCAAGGCTATTGGAAGTAAAGACTATGTCTGTGTGGGAGATAGATGTGCAATCAGTGAGAAGCATAACAACAGCTGCAATTATGCCATTGCGAAGTTGATAGTCAGTTTATCTGCGTTTATTGCCACAGGAGAATACCAGAACCTATGTCGGCTAGGGACGTTATCGTGGAGAGAGAGAGAGAGAGAGAGAGAGAGAGAGAGAGAGAGAGAGAGAGAGAGAGAACACGTACTTCAGTTACTAGCTCTGTCTCATATAAAATAATATTTTGCGTTATACTCCTTATTCTTAACTTTTTGCCAACTTCGCGTGTTTTTAGTTAGCTAGGTTTGCAGGTGTTTTCTCAGTAAATATAGAAACTTGCAAACTTTTCAACAGATACCTTTTCAAGAGGTATATATTTCAAATAATAAATTAGAGAGAGAGAGAGAGAGAGAGAGAGAGAGAGAGAGAGAGAGAGAGAGAGAGAGAGAGAGAGAGAGATTGGCCATGCCTATTAAAATTTGTTTTAAAGAACGAGGAGCTGAAGCCCACGTTATCTGAACTTGCTACATTGTGTTGACATTTTCTTGTAAGTGAACAGTCTTTCATCGGTGCTCAAACTGAAATTAGTCTTCAAGACACTTAGTGGCCCAGTTGACAAGAAGCCAACCATAGCGAGATTCGGTCGTTGTATTTTAAATGCTGATGTTACTTTATCCCATATCATCAATATAGTTATTAATTTATTGTTATAAAACATGATATAAGGTGTCGTGATGAAGAGCCAACCATAAGTTTCATGTCTAGAGATATGAGTGGCCATTTAATTGAGCAAAATAGTTCAGTCCATTATCCTGGAAATTATTCGTAGAAAGATGCAAGAGCAGCCAGTGGGAAATAGGACAGAGCAGCATTATGCCGAAATACATAGTTCTAAGATTTGCCTCTTGTACGTCACCCTGCCGAAGCATGAGCGAATGAATCGGCAGCTGCATCACCAGGGAATATGTAGTGACTAATTATCGTACCTCCTATAACCAGTGGGCGGTGCTGCATATGTCCGCCCTAATTAATGGTTGATTTTGACCATTCCAGTTCCGAGTATTTCTTCTGAAAACTGAACTGTTTATGTAAAAGAGTTACCAAGCCAGAGTAACAGGCCTTGGGAGAAATGATCTTATCTTGACACCAAAAACAGTAACTTTTATTCCTCTTGCACGAATCTGGACAATGCATTAAAAGCAGATTTTCCGCTTTATGTGGTAAATGGTCGAGCAAAGCAGCTTGAAGCCTCATACCAGACATTCGTATTAAAAAAATTAATGGAAAAACGGAAGCAATTATTCTTCTTATAGGAATGCAAGCAACACTAAAGTGATTTTAAGCAAGAGTAAATTATTTAAAAATCTTAGTCTATTCCAGCTCACCAAAAGATTTGCAAGGAAAAGTCATCTTGAAATATGGAGAATGAAATTATGAATCACTCATTCACCTATCATCTTTTCATGTTAGGTCTCTTAGTCAATGCAAAGTAGTCTTTCTCTCAATAAGTGCATATAGGCATGAATTCCAGTGGAAAATCTGGGGCATGCCATTCTTCCGTCTCTCTGCTGCTACCAAGGAAAGTGTGCTAAATAAACACTTTTCATCAGCGTGAAAAAATAATAACAGTGTTATTTGTAGTGAAATACATATACGTGTGAATATTTATACCTTATTTTTTCCTTTAAGTTTGAGGTAAATTCGTACCGACGAAGCAGATGCTGCAGTGAAAGTCAGACTCAGTCTGAATATGTGATAAAAATCGAAAACTGAAGGAAGTAAAACCTTAAATAGAAACGAGAAGCAACAGCTATTCCTCTGGTCAAGAATATAAGTCTCATCCCAAGAGAGATTTCGTAATCATTACTGTTGTCAAGGGGGGAAAGGAAAGCTTTCTTTCTTGTATAAGAAATATAAGACTTGCAACAAAGGGCTTTTTTTTCTTTCTCTAGGCACAGGGGAACTTGAGAAGACACAGAGACCTTTTCTCCATCTATGTAAGAGATATTTCCATAAATTTAATGCTGTTTATGTCCCTTTTAGGGGTAAAAAGGCGCCTCGATCCTTTTAGAGCGTGGCCATTCTCGGAGAAATGAAATAAAGAAAATGTAGCTGAACTAAAGGGATTAGAATTAAGACCTACGTCAAGCGATAAGTATAAGTGTTGCGTCTTAAGTTATGGGAAGGAAACGTGTTAGCAGAACGTTTCCTTTAAATTCTGTTTGTTCTCTCGTCATGATAAAAATCTCAATGATTAATTTGCTTGCTTTAAATGTTTATATTAATTAGGCTTTTAACCATGTATTTATAGGCATTTCACTGATAGCCTACTCTGTGAGTAATGAGACTTATTACCTACTAAACAGTTTCGTTTTGCAAAAGAACAAATATCAATTGTCTGAATGGTTTATAAGCATTTTCCATATATAAACACAGACTTAATTATTCGCTCTCTCTCTCTCTCTCTCTCTCTCTCTCTATCTCTCTCTCTCTCTCTCTCTCTCTCCATTGACTGTGTCATTGTTTTAAATTTCACTTATTTAATATTACCCAACTTTTGAACTATTTCAAGTTACATCTTGATATGTATCCAATGTATGAGGAGAATTTATGATGTAAATGGAAGCCTCAAACTGGTAAAGGTATCAAAACTTCATCAGGAGAAAGATACTACAGTAAATTACAGATAAGGCTTTGGAAAAAAATGCGCCTTTTTTACATACACTAAAATATGTCACAAACGCAATTTGACCATAATTTACGTTAATCCACTCACCTTGCTTTACTTTTGCAGCCAAACTTCAAAATAAAAAAAAGAGTAAAATCTGCAGTTATGTATTTGGAAGGAGTCAAGGGAAGCATCAATACACAATCCAAATCTGAAGAGAAATAACAAATATAACAGTCTAGAAGATAAATATCGTACTCAGGGAATGAATGAGGCAAGAATAAAAACCGTGATTAAATAATTAGTGCAAAAAGGTCACGACAGGAGAACTGCTAGCAATGCTTTCAGCACAGCTAGCATTAAATCCCCTAAAACCAGTTACTGTAGTCAAAGTGGATATGCACATGTAATCATAAAAAGAATTATAGATATTTGAGTGACAGATAATGTTTATTCAGTTAGGTTATTGTGCGTAAGCAAAAAAAAACAAAAAACAAAAAAAAAAGAGTACAGTGAGGAAGTTCTTGTTGTTTAACGTAGAAGGGTATCATTTCATTGATCGATTTGTAACATTTAATCCTCATGAGACGAAGACACTTTACAGCCTTCACCATCCACACTAACACCCATAACCATCTACAGAGCTCTGTATCCACGCAAGCAAACTAAAATGTTTTTCCGTTTTTTTTTTTTTAAGTTTTCTGTAAAAGAAAACTATTGAGATGACTTTGTCTGTCCGTCCACACTTTTTCTGTCCGCCCTCAGATCTTAAAAAATTCTGAGGCTAGATGGTTGCAAATTGGCATGTTGATCATCCACCCTCCAATCATCAAACATACCAAATTGCAGGCTTCTAATCTCAGTAGTTTTTATTTTATTTAAGGATAAAGTTAGCCATGATCGTTCGTCTGGCAACGCTATAGGACAGGCCACCACCGGTCCGTGGCTGAAAGTTTCATGGGTCTCGGCTCATACAGCATTATACTCTATACAGAAGACTCGATTGCCCCGTAGAAACTTCGGCGCATTTTTTACTTGTTTATTATTTATTGCTAATTGCATTTGCACCGAATTTTTTTTACAATCTGGAATTTGATCACTATAAGTTTAAATTTCAGGTACCTTTACTTATGTTGCAACGTGCAAAACCAATTCGCTGACTTCAATGCCGACGTTCGGAAAGAAAAAAATAACAATTTTCTTAATGCTGAATTAAGTTTCGCTTTTAGCGCAATCAGGGCAGTTAACTAATGGAATTTCCGGGAGATTTTGTTCCGTAATTACTAAATAAAGTATTGACACTAGAAAAAGAACAGAAAGAGGAACTGGGAAATAATATTACTGTGCGGAGCAAAGTTTTCTTCCAGTATATGCACAATGCAGTTAAGCGAGAAGTATCGATTCGAAATTGAGCAAGAAATGTAAAATATCTAAGGAGTACAGACCACCGGTTAACGGAAAAGGAACAATAGTTTGGAAAGCAATACATGGGAAGAACATGAAATTCCGCAGAACTGTCAATATATATAGATAAAGATAGACGATAAGTCTTACAGACGAATGTGAATACCGCCCAAAACCTTGACGTTTTTTTTTTTATACCAGTTTGATACCAGTTTGGTGTAAAGCTTTGTTTGAATGGCTTTTTGATTCAAAATTGTAAATAATGTAATCAGTGTTCGGTTATGTAATAAGTACATTGGAAATTAGCTTTTGTAAGAGCTAAATATGTAAACGTATCTGGTCCAGTAATAAACTTATAAATACATAAATAAATGGATAAATGGACAGTTAGTACCAAAGCGAAAGAGAGAGAGAGAGAGAGAGGGTGGAGGGGCGGGATGCAGCGGAGGGAGGTACTTAAGTAAATGGGAATTTAATGGCTCAGTGCACTTGAATGATTCGTAAAGCTAAAGCAAGGAAAGAAAAAAGGGGTGAGATGTTACGGGAGCAGTCTAAACAAATGGAGGTCTTTAAGAGTGCGGTAGGTATAGATAATAGGTAAAGGAACTGAACGAAATAATTTAAGGCGATGTACTCGTAAGCAACATGAACAGTGGGTATATGACTATTTGATGGCGGGAAAAAAATGAAGTCCTTTACATTGACAGTGAAAAAAGACCTCAGGAGATCTTAGGTTCTCATTTATATAGGGTTAAGTATTTCTAAAGTAGTATTTTTAGTAAACCCCTTTGTGAGGAATCTAAAAGAAATTTTACCGAAAAAAAAGAAACAATTAAATGAAATTTTTTCATGGATTATCGAACAGGAATCTTCAGTTATCTAAAGTGAAGAAACACATATATGAAAATGAAACAGCTCGCAAAGTTCTAGGGAAGTATTTAAAAGTAACATTCCAATGTCGTATTTAAGAAATATTTAATTATTTTTTTTTTTTTGCAGAAATACACTAAAAGAACAGAAGAACGAACGGACGGATAAAACTATAATTATAACTCTCGAGAAATTATTGTCGTATTCAAATACGTTTATAGAATTTAAACTAACAAGAAAAGACGGAGATATTCGAGAGAGTGGCCATTCAAACCTATTTCTAGGGTTTAAGCTTACAAACAATGAGGGGAAAAATCCGAGATACGGTTCCACCAACGACAGACGATTGATAAGGAAGAGGCTGAGGATCAGTGACCTGGTGAAAATCTTTGACGAATCAAAGGCAGGAGATGAAGAGGAAGCTGATCGGATATTATCTTTGAGTAAAGTGGAGGAAAACAGAGCATGAAACAAGAAGCCCTTAAAATCAACGGTTGAGTTGTGGGAGAATATGGTGTGAAGTCAGTGGTAATAAATAAAAGCCTTCTCACTTGACTGCAAGAAATATCCAGGTTATTCTTTGTAAGAAAAAAAAAACTATTATCAGTAGAATATCTAGATAACATTAACATTTGTTATTTTGCTTATGTAATCCCTAACTGAAAGTTACGTAACCTTCACAGGCTTTCAAACTTCGATTCTTTGGCGAAGTCTTATGGATTATGGAGGTTTTTGTTTTATTTCTCTGCATGAGCACTTTCCTCAGTTCTTAGAAAATGAACCTTATTCGCCAAAGAACCTTTTATTCTTGACTTTTATCCACGTATGTTCTGGTGCCTCTTGTCTCCCAGCACGTTCATTTGCAAAGTATGGCTTTTAAATATTCTCCTGTCCACTTGAGTGCAAGTTCCTAAATTTTCGTGGGAATCTGCCTTTTTTTCGACTGACATAACGTAATTAACTTTCAGTCACTGGATTGGAGAATTGTCAGTTCCATATGACCGAGCTGCAATTCACAATTAGCAACCTAATACTGCGATGCCGGCGTGAAAAAGAGTGTTAAATATATAAATTGAATTTTGTAAATATTATATTTCTAGTCTTCGAGAACGATTGATAGAAATATTTGGAATATCGTTTATTTACACCAAAACTTTCTTGCATATTCAGTTACTATTTGGTAACGTTTTTCTAATAATATTTAAATCATTATTTACAGAATCATTTACCAAATTTCATTTCGGGAAACATAATCCCATACCTTCATCGCCACTCCTTGCTTTTATATTTCGTTCTCTTATTATTTTGTAATGTCTTTCTTTCATTAATATTCACATCATTATTTACAGAATCATTTAAAAAACATCATTTCGAGAAACACAATCCCATACCTTCAATTCCATGTTTTGATTTTATATTTCTTGTTTCTTATCCAACTGTTCATTTTTTCTTCACATTGCATCGCTTACTCATTCAGATGATAACGTTTGTGGCCCCAAGTTTCAGTTGCCGGTGAGGAAGGTAAAAACATCCTGTTGATGTCGGTAAAGGCTGACTTTTTGGGGAGATATTTGCGCCCCGGGGTTCAAAAGACCTTTGTTTGTATGCTGAGAGAAAATTTATGATAATGCCCTTCATCCTTTAGTCTCTACTAAACCAACAAGCTGCTGCGCACTCCACCTCGACTGAAGTCGTCCTTTGCTCGTTTTCTGACGTATCCATATTTTTCATTATGGGATTTTTCATATATTACGTAAGTTACTCATACTACTGTTCCTGCATTTTTTTATATGGTTGCTCAATACATAGGAATTTTACCATTTTTTTTTAGTAATTACTAGAGTGCAATCGCAAAAAAATTATATTCTGATTCGATGAATTCCACATTGATATCTATAGCTTAAAAAAAAATTTCACTAATCCTTTTCAGCTTCCGAGTCCCATATTTTTTTTTTATTCTTAGAATATGTCATTTATTACATAAACTACTCATGTTACTATTGCAACATTCACATGGTTGCTCATGGCATCGGAATTTAGTAATTTTTTCGGTGATTACTGGAGAAAACTCGTAAAAAAAATAAATTTTCTGATTCGATAAATTCGATATTAACGTCGACAATATTTTCTAAAAATTTAATTAATCAATTTCTGCTTACAGAGCTCCGTATTTTCTTTTATCCGAAGATATTTCATATGTAACGTAAATAATCCATGTTACTAAATTATATCTGCATTTATTAACATGTTTGCTCATAACGTAAGAAATGAGTATTTTTTCGGTAATTACTGGAGCACAATAGCCAAAAATGTTTACTGAACCGATTAATCCATATTTATTTTTATTTAATTAGTAATTTTATGCCTACAGATATTTGAGTTGTATAATCAATTTTACCCAAAGCTGATTCTCACTGATCATGTTAAATTGGCTGGAAACGCATTTTAATTTATTTCTATTCATGAAATATCATAAAAAGAAGGATATATGCATACGGCCGAAAATAATAATTCATATGTTATGGTGAAATTAATATCTATTTAATTTGGTTATATTACATATAATTAACCTCAAAATATGACCATTTAAGAACACGTAGACATATGTAATCACATAGAGTTGTAACAACAAGATATATAAATACTTAGGATTGTAAGAGCAAAATTATGTAATAGAATATTGTTATTATCTTAGGTTTGAAGACTAGTAGAAAGTGAAATAACTTTCGGGGACTGAATTGACTTCCGGCAGAAAGGTGCAAGAATTCTGCAAAGATTAATTGTATTAGTTGTAGTTATTAAAAAAAGCTACATCCTTGTTTTATCCTACAGTAAAACATTAAAATTACACCGCAAATAAAATCGAACTCATATTAATGAAGTTAGTATGAAATGAGAAGAAACTTCCAATTAACCTAGACAGATGTATAATACTTGCGAGTGAAGTATGAGCGAGGGGAATAAAAGGAATAGGAAGAAGTGACACTATCTTCTTGAAAGTAAGTGAAATATTTCTTCTAATTAAATGGGTTACACTGTTACAAAGCCTGCTTAAATTTAATGTCTGGATCATCCTTGGTATTGCGTACAAATTAGAACGTGTTTCCACAATTAATTCTATCATTTTAAAAACCACTTTTTACAGTTTTTTTAGTGACCTACGTTTTCAGGTCTCTATATCTAGTGCGTAAACACTATTTTTCTATATTTCAAGTTATTAAAACATTCCCGTTTGCAATGTGTCAGGTTTATTTATTTATTTTTTTTTTGTAAAAAAAAAAAACTACTGGGATAGTTTCGTCTGTCCGTCCGCACTTTTTCTGTCCGCCCTCTGATCTAAAACCTACTAAAGGCTACAGAACTGCAAATTGGTATGTTGATCATCCACCCTCCAATCATCAAACATGCCAAATTGCAGCCCTCTAGCCTCAGTAGTTTTGATCTTATTTAAGGTTAAATTTAGCCATGATCGGTCATCTGGCAACGCCATAGGACAGGCCACCACCGGCGCATTTTTTACTTGTTTTTTTTTTATCCTAGCTGCGCTTATTTTCCTGAAAAAAATTTGTACTGAGCGTGTTTTCATTTTTCTTGGAGATTTCAGCGTTATCTGAATGGCCTTTTATTATTATTATTATTATTATTATTAATATTATTATTATTATTATTATTATTATTATTATTATTATTATTATTATTATTATTATTATTATTATTATAGGAGAGCGTTGTAGCTGGGACTGAAAAAAAGACTCTTCAGTACCAGAAATAAAATTAACGAAATATTGCGTTTTTCTAAATATTTCCGTTCCATTTCAATATTTTCTCAGAAATAACTAGATGAATGGACTTGGAGAGTTTTCGTATTTTCATTTTATTTATTTATTTATTTTTTTAAATTCGTGACTTTTAAGCACTAAACTTTATGGCAACGAAACCAGTTTACTTATTCCCGCTACAAGCAGACCACTTAACGGTGCTTTAATATTGTTGGCTAATAGAATTTTGCTTCAAATAAAATAACTGACCTCAGAATATGTGAAACGGGAGACATGCAGTGAACCTTATTTTATTTTATTTTATTTTATTTTATTTATTTATTTTTTTTTTTTTTGTAACGAAATAAACAGTTGAAGAATTAACTCTTCGTAGTACAGTATCGAATGCAGATGTGAGAAAGAGCTCTCTTCATTGACTTCCTGTTCAGATAACGTTGTTGCTTAAGCGGAAACTGAATTTAGAATTCAAGGAAACCAGAGAGATATGAGTATCTAACAACATTTGTGCAAATAAAGTTCTGACAGATGGGAACATGCGATTCCGCTTTCACTCACGAGGGCGCCCCTACACACATACACACGTACGCCTACTCAAACAGACAGAAATCGACTTTTCCTACTATACCAGATATTGGGTATCTGTTTCAGTCTGTCAGTTACGAATTGCCCAAAGGTTTAAATAATCTTGCCTCTGTGCTGTGTTAGTTTTAATTTCGTATCTCCAAAATACCCTTATCAATGGTAGTATTTTTCGTTTTAAGGCCACCATATCTGAGTTGGTGCGTTCCAGTATGGATTATGAGTTTAAATGTCTAGCATTTAACATTGGAAAATATATTGCATGTATATCCCCGTATGCTGAAGGTACACATTGGCCATTACAGGAGAATTAACCACAGTAAGGAGAGCTCTGCTGTCAGACACCACTTTTATAAATTCAGGTACAAGATTCAGTACAAAGACCTCAAGATCCTTGGCTAATCCCAAAGCAAATATCATTATTTTCTTGTAGGGGGAAGGGAAAGGAGGGGAGGGGCTAGGAGAGGGGAACATAGTTTATTGAACGACGCATCTCTCCCCTTAAAAGGTCAACTCCTTCGGTTCCACCTGAAATGACATAAATTGAAATTGTCTCCTCTTCATTGTGCTTCCCTGCTTTCACTTGAGACGGTAAGAGTTTTTCTGTCTCCTTGGATTTTTTCTTTATACATATTTTGTGCATCGGTGATTTCAGATTTACGAGTATGTCTAATTTGTAGTCTAACAGTCTCACATTATTTTTCTTAGTTGCTCAATGTCCCAATCTAACTTCTCCAAATGTTTTTACGTTAATTGTTTTGGCTTAAGCACTTCAGTATTTTACTGTGTAATATTATATTAAGTGGTAAGTCTTAATTTTTTCGCTTTTAAATCTATATGCATTACTGTATTGATTTTTCAACTGACTATGCTTATCTTCATTAGAAACACGACATAATTTAAATCTTATAGCATACTAAAGATCGTATCATGTTCTATAAAATGAAAGCTATATTTTCAATATATTTGGTGAAGTTTTTACGCTGAACATGTAGTCATAAGGAAGAATATATCTTTCTTTGCAAAATAAAAGACGAATAAACAGACTGAAAACAAGCGCCTCTGCAAAGCCTTGTTTTCCTTGCAGGACATAAGAGGCAACATTTATACTTACCACTTGAAGTGAGCCTTCATTCTGGTCCTTTAAGAGTGGCCTAATTTTCTTTCCGTCATCTCTTCGTGAAAAGGCAGACGTTAAAAGGATCTTGACGTCATTCCCAACGTAACAAGAAAACAGAAAATATCTGAATTTCTGGAAATAGGATGTAAAGGAATGAAGAGCAATCTCTTGCGTACTCACAAGCTCGCTCGCGGTCTAGAGGAAAAAGAGAATACAATGCCCCCGTTGTAAGTGATTGTTCTGAGTACGGTGAAGCAACGTTTTCTTATTCCTCTTTTGTCAATAGCAATGACGGAGAAATCCCTCCACGGGATGGGGCTTATTTTTTTTTCTGGTTGCGAAATAGTCGCTGCCTTTCAGACGCTTTGTGCGGGTTAGGTATTATGCAGGTTTCGATTTCCTGCTTCTTTCAGGATGACTCTGGCATCATCTCAAAGAAGTCTTGGGGCGAAGGAAGAGCGTTGTCATATCCTCGGTAGGAAGAGGAAAGGTTGCTTTCAGCATATTTAACAATAGAACTGAAGGTTATTTACTGTCTTTGAACCATATGATCATGAATAAGATACTGGTATACTTTGTGAAATATCCTATATATAAATGAAGGGTAAATGGGCTATTGATGCTTTATTCATTTCTTATTTGACATGTCCCTCTACCTGGAATATTAAAACGGAAAGTGGTTCAGTTCTACTAATGTTTGATAGAATATGCCGTTAAAAAATTGGTTTTCAAATTGTTTTTTGAGATCAAATTATGGCCTCTTGAATAGTCTTTATTGGCAAATTTTGCTCTACAGTGACATGCCACATCATTTTACAACGAACACATCCAAACTAGGAGACCGATACCTAATTCTTCTTTGACTTTTTATTGCAACGTGTTCATTGGGCATTGGGATAAAAACTCTATTCCCCAGACATTTGGTGATTTCCCCATCACTCAGCCGGTAAAAACCACTTATATTTTATTCAGGAAAAAACGCAGGGGTAAAAACCTCACTGCGTTGGCTTCCCTCAGGGGAAATGGTTAGCCACAAGAATGGCTTCGAATTCCTCCACCAGGTGCTTCTCTACCTTTGGAAAAGGAGTTAGATATCGGAAGCCGCTAGTACCGCTGCAGGGAGCAATGTCCATGTTGCACTGTCTAATATCCCTGTTTGGATGTTTAGGATTAAGGTATTGTAAAAAAAAAACGTGGTATAGAGTTTAATAACTGTAATGCAATTTACGTGAAGAAAGCGAAGTATCAAGACTTTTTGAGAGTGATGCATAACAACTCCAACTGGTACAAAATTATAGAGTGGCTGTATTGAAACATATGCAAGCAAAGTCAGATGAAAGTAGAAAGAGTATACTTAGCAGAGTGGGTAAACAGTTTACAGAGAGAGAGAGAGAGAGAGAGAGAGAGAGAGAGAGAGAGAGAGAGAGAGAGAGAGAGAGAGAGAGAAGTTACGCTGTTGTAATGGACTTCTCATGAGTTTTATTAAATATTTAATTTTAATTTAATAATAAAGGGTCTTCGATTTCTTTATAAATGGTGGCTGCAACGTCGATTAAGAAATAAAAAAAAAAGTTTTGTCTGGCCAATAATATTTGCGTAAATATAATGATAAAAAACAGACATATCTTTAGTAATGGCGTCTCTTTCCCTTTTTCTTCTCCCTAACACCCCCTCTGCTCTCTCTCTCTCTCTCTCTCTCTCTCACTTACTCTCCCTCTCACTCTCTCTCTGTCATCCCCTTCCCAACCTCCACCCCCTTTGTTGCCAGTGATGCCTTACCCCCACAGTATTCTTTTCCAGATAGTAAGTCACATGTACAGTATACCGAAATTAGATATGATAAATTTGTTAAGGTACTAAGTCTACGGGCATAACCAGCTCCGTTGCAGGGAAACCCTTCTTCCCCCTTCCGGTGTCCTTTGGTGCTAGTGATGTCTTACCCCAACAGTATACTTTTCCAGATAGTAAGTCATATGTATACCAAGTTTGGTTGAAATTTCTCAATGCGTTTCAGAGTTATGCTGGAACATATGTGCATACATACATCCATTTATATACATATATATATATATATATATATATATATATATATATATATATATATATATATATATATATATATATATATATATATACATATATATATATATATATATATATATATATATATATATATATATATATATATATATATATATATATATATATATATGTGTGTGTGTGTGTGTGTGTGTGCATAAAGTTCAACCTGCTAATAGTACAGGCCAAAATATCACGAAAACTAAAACGAGTAACAGCGCAAAGTTAAAATGACAGAAGTTTGTCAAAAGAGTTGTTAAATCCGGAAATAGCTTCCATGACTTGGTCTGTTTATGTAAAGAAACTCAGCGAACGTAGCATCCAAAAGATTGCACATCCGAGGCAAAAAAGTTTCTCAGCCTGAATAGCCGCTGGTAATTTAGCTAATGCTCAGGTGTAAGCTCCAGGCACCAAAAGAGGTTTTGGTGGTCGCTAAAAAAAAAACAAAAAAAAAAACACACACACACACACAGAAGAAATTAAAATAAAATTCTGGGCAGAAGGGAGTCAAGTTTTTATTATATTGAATACTCCTTTTTCACTTATTTCACTTATCAATCGATATCTAAAATCAAGTGTTTAATCATTGTTTAGAAACTTACTTTTTATTGCCGATTATAAACCAGATTTCTAGGATAACTCTGACCTGTTTAGGCTTTACATCTATGCAAACTGTTAGATGTAAATCTTTAATGAAATCTCCTATAAGAATTAAGTGACTTCTTATAACGTATTAAAGAAGCAGTTCAAATCGTGGCTGGTCCTATCTAATATGACCAACAGTAAGAGAATTCACCAAATGGAAGTTTGAACAAAGGGACATATAGCTTATTAATTTTGCTTGTGTTTTGTGTGTGTGTGTGTGTGTTTTTTTAGATTTAATTCCTCATGGTAACTGGGTCGTAAATCTAACTATAAAAACAATGGCAAAATAACGTCATTGTATAATACAAGATTCTATTGTACAGATACTAATGGTTAAATACATTAATTACCACATTCTCATCATATCTGAAAATAGAACCATCGTTTGTTTTAAGTACGTTACATACCCCAGGACTAGCCTGTTTGTTTTTAAGTAGATGCATTTCAAAACGATAATCATAAGGTATCCTTTCAACCGTATAAAAAGATATATAGGTAAAATACCTTAACATTTCCTCTCTGGATATTCTAGTTCTCTCTCGCTGTCTCCCTACTATATCCTCTCATTAGATCGATACAAAAGGGAACAGGGTAAAAGGTTGTCCTTCTCAAAACACTGCAACCATTTCCGAAATGGAGACCATCTATTTCGAAGTCGGACAGCAAAAGAATGAAGGTCCTAACAGCGAACTCTATTTTGCCATATTTGAGTCACTGATGGGTTTAATGCATTTTGCATTTTTCCCCGTCTGAAATACATACACACACACACGCAAACACACACACACACACACACACACACACACACACACACATATATATATATATATATATATATATATATATATATATATATATATATATATATATATATATATATATATATATATATATATATATATATATATATATATATATATATATATATAATTAAAAAGAGTTAATTACACCCCTCTCTATAAACAAATAGGAAGAATTAAACATTACGAACACCAGAAAAACCGCCAAGCCGTATCACCACAACTTTCGAGTATAAAGTTAACTTATAAAACTGTAATCTTCAGTGCGCTGGCATCTGTGGAGACATCTTGTTAAGTACTGATATGTTGTGCAATTGCTAAGTTGGGATACATCTACATTGTCTGCAATCTTTTTTTTATTATAATTTTTTTATATTTTTTACTATTATTCTGTATATAATTACTGTCATTATCATTATTATGAATACTATTTTTTCTACTTCTTCAGCGACTGTGTGGATATTGCCGATTATCATTTTTTACCAAGTCATCTCATATATCTAGATTGTGTGTATGTCATTGTCTCTATTTTGTGGATTCCATATATACGGCTTACGATGAAATAAAATTTGTTATTATTATTATTATTATTATTATTATTATTATTATTATTATTATTACTATTATTATTATTATTATTATTATTATTATTATTATTATTATTATTATTATTATTATTATTATTATTATATTTGACAAAAGGATTTTTTCAAGCTGTTGTAAAACACGAACAGTGCGACACCAGAGACGCCCGAGAGAAAACCTGCAATAAAAACCTAAAATCCAAAAACCTTCCTTCAGATGCGGTGTCATGATTTGTGAATTGTAACACATAAATTATAGCATGAATTTAAAGTTTTATGTTTTTCAAGAGAATAAAAATAGATAATAAATTACTCGTGTAAATAGTGTAGGAAACTTACTTAATGAATTATTCGTTTTTCGATTTTATAGAGATATAACATACTTCATTGTCAAATTTTTTTATTTTTTTTATTTTCCTGCCAACAACATATTTCAGTCAAAACTTGATCAATACATCTCTTACCTGCTCTTGCGCATTGACGCTCTAAATTGCTTATATTTTTGAGTTTATCTTTTTCTTTATAAGCAGATCCATTCCTCATCTCAACTTATCTCCCCCAGATGTGACGACGGAGATGGTAAGATGCTTTATCCTTACTCGCCATTAATTTCCTGAATTTCATCACATTGCGAGTTGGTCCTCTTCGCTCATTTCAGGACATCAGGGGACGGGGAAGATCGAGGGAGAAAGGATGGTGCGGAGGACTGGCGAAAGGTAGGAGCTTTGGATAGACTCCTTGTGTTAGTTCTTTGTTTCAGCTATGATGGGCAGCATTATAACAGTGCCTTTTAGTTTTCTGTAAAAGAAAACTATTGAGATGGCTATTTGTCTGTCCGTCAGCACTTTTTCTGTCCGCCCTCAGATCCTAAAAACTACAGAGGCTAGAGGGCTGCAAATTGGTATGTTGATCATCCAGCCTCCAATAATCAAACATACCAAATTGCAGGCCTCTATCCTCAGTAGTTTTTATTTTATTTAAGGTTAAAGGTAGCCATGATCGTGCGTCTGGCACCGCTATAGTTGTCAACATCACAGGCCACCAGGCCGTGGCTGAAAGTTCATGGGCCGCGGCTGAGAGTTTCGTGAGCCGTGGCTGAGAGTTTCATATAGCATTAGACGCTGCACGGAAAACTCGATTCCGCCGAAGAAACTTAGGCGCATTTTTTACTTGTTTGTCTTTAATCGGGTTTCAGAAGGTTCTTTGTAAAGCAGCCTAATAACTTTTGTCTTCAATGAAACATGGAGTCTTGAGAGGTAATTCTTCGCATAGTATTCTGTGATAGATCACCATGGTGCTCCTTTAGAGCATATATATATATATATATATATATATATATATATATATATATATATATATATATATATATATATATATATATATATATAATATGTATTATACAGATGTGTATACATATATAAATATATCTGCTTAAATATAGAAATCTGCTGAAGGCATCCGTCCTACTTATATAAATATGACGGACGTGCATTATCGATATATTATTGCTTTATTTGTAATATAAAATGAAGAAACTCATTTAAAGCGACACTTTGAGTCTGTTTTAAGGAGTTCTGAATTTAGAGCTTTTGACAGTCATAGGATTGAAGATCTGTTTCTGATCTCGTTACATATATTTACTTAGCTGCAAAAAAAGATAATATTTGTTGAGATGGAACAAAGAGCCCGTATGTGTCCTTATGAATATCAGAAGCTGCCGTTTTTCTTCATTTAAGCATGGAACAAACACATTCTTTCAGTTCATCTCACTAACAAGACACAAGAAATCAGAGACAAACGTTAAAGAAAACTATTGGTCAGATATTATTTGCAAGTTTACGAAATTTAACAGCCAAGTACAAAAGAAAAAAGGAAATGGAGAAAAATTTACTCGTGTCAATTTCAAGAACGAAAAAAACAAGGGCTCAGCTTTCTCTGCCGAGTACAAGTTTACTGTAAAAAATAAGCCATGCAAGGAAGATGTCTCTCTCCTATGCATACTAACGCACCTCCGCAGTCTTTCCATAAAGAGAGGTCCTTGGCACACAATGGTAACTTGTATTCGCTCCCTAGCTACCAAGTGAACTTTGCATCAACAACAATAAAGGAAGAGGTCACGCCCGAGAAAAATAATGTGGATGTGTGATGGAGGCAGAAAAGGATAAAGGGATCATTAATAATGAAAATAATAATGTAAGAAGGATAACAAAATTAAACAAATATTCTATTGATTCTCAGAGGTTTGTGGCAGATATAGTGCAAGAAAGTTTGTTAATAGGCGGTAATGGAAAAAATAATAAATCATAGAAATAATCCCAGCTCAGAGCCACCATAATGGGGAACATATTCATATGCATGGAGGAAAACAGCATATCGTAATTATTTTTTTGTACTTTAAAAGGGTTGTGGCACATATAGCAGTAAAGGAGGTTTTGTTCTAAAGGGAAACTGGAGAAAATATTAAATCACAGAAATATTCATAATACAGAGACGCCACAGTGGGGAACGTTATATCGTAAAATGTTTTAATATTAAAATTCTTATGACATCAGGTGTAGGCTATTCGCCAGTCCAGTTTGATAAACATGTAACTATACAGAAGAATTAGTAAAAAATGAACCTTAACCATGTGGCATATGAGGAGTTGAGAGCTGTTCGTTTTTCATGGAAAGTGGAACCTTAATTATAAGCAAAAAAAAATTAACGTTACTGTTAGCATGATTTGCCCTTCTCTTGAGTCTGTCCTTCTGTTTGTCTAGAGACCAGTTTTACAGGCTAATCCAGTAACACTTAGGTTACTCTATATTGGCTATAATTCCATTTAAATAGTCTTTCCTAAATCTTCCTTCTGAATATATTTACTGCTTGGTATGTTCGATTTAGTACCTACATATTTTAGTCAAGGAAATTGCTAGATTTTATCGAGCTTGAATACCTTGAATTTCGCTCTGTTGCGTGAGGAGTTTACCATTTAACTATGATATGTGAACTAATATCTATCATCGTCATTTTTATAAGGTATCACCGTTTACTTCCAACAGCACAATCCAATCTTACATCCTAGGGTCAAGTTATACATAAATCATACAAGTTAAATTCCACCGATACCAATACTTCTACAGCACTAATACTACTACTGAAATGTATATAGAATTATTTGAAATCACATAAACTTATACAGGTATAAATTAGTAATGTAGCATACCGTGAATGAAGTAAAAATACTGGGGATAAAATTGTAATGAACTTTCTTGATCAGTGTTTGCTTAACTGATTTTATTTTCCTTAGATTCAAGCGACAATTCGAGTAAAACAAGTGGCAAATAAAACAAACCTTATTTCTGGCATCAGAAGCAGACGTTTAGACGAAAATTATGTCCTATATTATATCTTCAAACTAATAGCCTTTCTCGACAGGCCCTGGCAACGCCTTACAATAAAATTTGAATTGCGATGAGGGGTGAACTAAATGGAGAATTAAAATGGAATGTCAAAATGGAAATAAAGTTTGCAGTGTGGGAGTCAAACTTCTTCTTTTTTTTTTTTAGTTATGCATTCAATTATTTTAAGTCTTCCTTCAGATAAGCAAGTTATTCACTCAGTGTTAGTGGTGGAATAAAACCTGTGAGAGATAGGAGAGACAAAGCCCATGAGAAGTAGGAGAGACAAAACCCATGAGGAATAGGAGAGACAAAATCCAGGAGAGATGCGAGAGACAAAACCCATGAGAGATAAGAGAGAGAAAACCCATGAGAGATAGGAGAGATAAAACAATTGAGAGATAGAAGAGACAAAACCCATGAGAGATGGGAGAGAAAAAACAACTGAGAGATGGGAGAGACAAAACCCATAAAAGATAGAAGAGATTAAACAATTGAGAGATAGGAGAGATATTAGAGATAAAACCCATGAGAGATAGGAAAGACAAAACCAATGAGGGATAAGAGAGATAAAACCCTTGAAAGATAGGAGAGACAAAGCCCATGAGAGATAGGAGAGAAAAATCCAGGAGAGATAGGGGAGATAAAACCAATGAGAGATAAGAGAGACAAAACCAATGAGAGATAAGAGAGATAAAACAATTGATAGATAGGAGAGACAAAAACAATGAGAAATAGGAGAGATAAAACCCTTGAGAGTAGGAGAGATAAAATCCTTGAGAGATAGGAGAGATAAAATCCATGAGAGATAGGAGAGATAAAACCCTTGAGAATAGGAGAGATAAAATCCTTGAGAGGTAGGAGAGATAAAATCCATGAGAGATAGGAGAGATAAAACCCTTGAGAGATACGGTGACAGGTTGTTGTTCGTAGTCCCATTAAAGGTGTCATTAAAGTAATTTATCCTGGTTGTGTCACGAGTTCTTGTCTTTGACCAGTGTGCATGAAGTGCACCCAGTCTGATAAACATGAACGCCCGTGACAAGTACGTCTGCAATAAGAAACTGCATTATGAAAATGCTGCCTCAAGGAAATGTTTGTTCAATGTAAACATAATTTCAGAAAACGTCACTTCATTCATTATCAGATGAACGTAGTAGTAGCGAAAAGAATAGATTTTTCTCCAAGTTATTTTTGTGATCTACTGGAAATAAGAAAACCTCGCCAGAGTCATTTTTCTTCCGTGGTTTTGCCTTAAGGGTAGAAGAATTAATTAATGAGTTCTTTGTTGGAATAAAAATCATACAGGATACCGATAATTTCTTCCATATTCATTATGGCTTCTTCGTTAAGCAGAATTTTTATCTTTTGCAATAAAGAAACAGGAATGGAAATTACTTAATAACGTTTGTTATTTTAGTTAGTTTACATGTAAGTCTTTCGCTGTAAATTGCAGTTAAGGAAGTATATTGCATATCAAGGGTTGATACTGGAACGCCTTCAAATGGTGATACTGATATATCAACGGAAAAATAAGGCCAACTATAGACCATTTACAACAAATCACTGAAAAAACTTCTATGAATAATTTCTAGCATACTTTGGAGTTTGTAGCTCTTTCTCTCTCTTCCCTCCTCTCCAATCTCTCTCTCTCTCCCTCTCTCTCTCTCTCTCTCTCTCTCTCTCTCTCTCTCTCTCTCTCTCTCTCTCTCTCTCTCTCTCTCCCCACCTCAATAGACCACTGATAAGCCTATATGAATGATGTCTAGGATACTTTAGAGTTTATCTCTCTCTCTCTCTCTCTCTCTCTCTCTCTTTCTCTCTCTCTCTCTCTCTCTCTCTCTCTCTCTCTCGTGCTAAAATAGCCCTAATTCTAGATCCAAATACATGATATAGAACTTCATGTTAAGAAAGTTACTCGCTAAGAAGATATTCCTCGGGAGAAACTGCTGGCGCACGTGCAACATAATAAGATTTATTTTGTGCAGAAACTTTTCGACATGTTGAATATGTATGATGATGTATCCTGGAAATGCAACTATGAGCTTTCATTTTTTATAGACTACAGAAACCCAGTTATTGGTCTGTATAGCTGATTATATCTGTTATACTCGTATGTATGAGGGAAACTATAAAATAGAATGCCAGTAACACAAACTACTGGATAAGTCCGTATGAACTTCTCTGTCTCCCAAGTTTAAATCTCTATCTCTCTCAAGTTCATTAAATAAGACAAAGGGCTGGGAAAGCAAACATGAAAATAGACGGATTCTATAGGGTGGAACATTATCGCAAATAAAATTCTTACTATTGTATTTTCTTTCCCAAACATCTACGACTCTTTAGCATTTCACAAGTTTAAACGTGTTGCCATACTTTTTGGCAAGTTATAATATAGTTCTTGGTGTTCAGTCGCCTTTCAGTCCCTTTTGAAAAGATGCCATGAAATGCCGAATAAACCTTGGAGAGGATTAAAGCTTAGGTGCAGTATTGAAAAAAATCCAGGTTAATTGTATTCAGAGTAACTGAAATTAACATAATTAAATTCACGACACTATGTATTATATTTACGTTACTGTTAGTTAATATTATTAGCTTTATCCAGAAGATAATAATATTTTCTTGAAACTTCCAGGGCTTCCTTTCCTTTTAAAAGCATTATAGCAGCTCTTCACAAGTTATCATTTTTAGCAGATGACTCTGAACAGCTTCCGCCTTCAAACAATTTAGACAAATGCTGAGACAAATGCTAGTTTCTGAGCTTATGTGTTGATATATTTCGTTTTAGAAATCAAAGGCAGTGACGACGATGAAATCATGATAATTACGAACTATGCAAAGAGCAGTGCATTCCAGATTACAAAGCAAAAGATGATTCCTGCATTGAAATCTTAATATACAATGATACGAGATAAACAACATTAGTAGCGTTATTGTAACTCATATTCATTAATTATACACCATCAATATATCAACCGTAATATATCTGATTATTTTTGCCTTACAAGATCCTGATGTCATCTTGAAGACACTTCATATTATATATACTGTATATATATATATATATATATATATATATATATATATATATATATATATATATATATATATGTTTATATACATAAATGTGTATATGTATATATATACATATATATATGTATGTATGTATATACATGTATATAAACTATATATATATATATATATATATATATATATATATATATATATATATATATATATATATATATATATATATATATACGTACATATATATATGAATATATATGTATGTATGTATATACATGTATATAAACTATATATATATATATATATATACATACATATATATATATATATGTATATATATGTATGTATGTATATACATGTATATAAACTATATATATATATATATATATATATATATATATATATATATATATATATATATATATATATATATATATATATATATATATATATATATATATATATATATGTATAACTGAATCACGAAAATATGGAACGTGATGAATATATAAAAACAGTGTTTCTCTTTCCTTCGTGGATTTTGTCTTTATATATATATATATATATATATATATATATATATATATATATATATATATATATATATATATATATATACTGTATATATATATATATATATATATATATATATATATATATATATATATATATATATATATATATATATATATATTATGTGTCGTATGTGAGCGATTATCCATGAGTAACTGAATAACATAGAGTAATTTTAAGAACATACGAAGCACTAAAAATGTGACGGCTTTCACATTATGCGTTAACTGTTAGTTTAAAATCACTTCCAGATTACGACAAGGAACAGAGTTCATAAAAGTCAGATATGTTGTTTTTAAAATTTCATAATCTGGGGGGATGGTTGGTTTTTATATCCAGTACAAAGACTTAACATCAAGATATCAGAAACATAACTCAGATATTATCAGAATGAAATAAGTCAGTGGATCATAAATTCTGTGAACTTCTAAAACTGCATACAAATAAAATCTGTTAAACACACAATAGCTACCTAACTCAGCGTCATGAAATAATGCAAACATTATGTTTAGAGTACAGGCAAATTTAGATCAGGATTAACTTGGGATACTTTACTATAAAACGTTCTGTAATTACCTGTCGTGTAAAATTCTAACATTATAAGGAAAACTTGTATATTATTTAACATGCAGCTCAAGATATCCAATATTTCGATAATACAAAGACCTGAATTTCAAAGCTATTGCTACACGCTCCATAAACTTTCTCAAGACTAGTATGATTTTTATATAAAAATCATTTTTGAACTCTGAAAAGAGAGTGGTAATCTGTATAACTGTTAATATAGAAAAGAAAATTTATGATAATTCCGTTTTTGTTTTTTTGAAAAATAATAACCTCTTTAAATATTTACGTTCTATAGTGACAATTTTCTATTAGCAATTAGTATTCATTGTGTATCAGCAACCAGTTCATGGATAATTGAAGGATTCATATTTGCAATAATTACACTGCAATTACAAGTCCCAGGGGCTCTGCTGTACACAGCATTCATGGTAATAATTATCATAAAACGTTGTTTGGTATTCAATCAATGCTTTTAATCGGGATATATGATAGTATCCTCGGGTGATCATCAGCGAGGGACTCGAAATATTATTCCATAAATAACGTGAAACTGTGTCAGTTATCACTCATCCTCTATTATTTAGTTTTCGTTCACGAAGATATAAACCTTACAATGAATTATTAGTAATCTATGTGTAAACATTTCCGCAAAAATATTCCTAATTGAAATATATATGTTATTCCTTGTTATTTATATTTCACTAGTAAAACTAATTCTATTGTCCTTTTATTGAATAGTTATGCCATTATAAATATTCATCTACTGTTGAGTCCTGCCGAGTGGCCAGAGTCGACAGTTTACCGTTTTAATTAAAGTAAAGGCCCAAGTAGGATCATCAATTATGATTCCCTTTTGGTGTGTGTTATTCCCATCGAAAGTTGAATTCGATATTAAACGATATTTATGACTTGATATTTGTAAATATAAAAAGCTCATGATGTATAAGTGACAAAAATTTATTAACAATTTACATAAAAAGGTTAGTGTTCCATCTTGTTCTTATTTAGACTTTAACTTGTTACTGAGAACTAGCTAACTGTAGGGACAAAAAACGGTAAAAATGTCAAAGCGGCTATACGAGAACGTGACATTGTCATCGACATATTGCATCCAAACCCCGCCCTCGTGTTTATCAGAAGTCAAAATTTCATTTTCAAAGTGTTCCATGTAGAGACAGGCCAAAAGATGTGTGCTTGTGTTTGTGAGTGTGTGTGTGTGTGTGGTTCATCCAGTGTATGTTGTCAGTACATAATACAGTTTTCCAAGTTTTCAGGTAAAATTCAAGGAATTAAGATAATTCTGTATACAAACTTGGAAGGAATGAGAATAATCTTGAAGCACGGAAAACGACGCCTACTTCTGAATAAGCTGACAAAACTTTTTATCATTAAATTAGGAAAACTTTCGCATTCAAAAAAAAAAAAAAGGAAAAGATGGATTTGGACTTTGATATGCAAATGACCACTGTACAAAGCTGAATTTAAGACAAGGGTACTCAGTTTGTTCTGTATAATGTCATGGAGGATATTATTATTCGAAAAGCGATAAAAAACAACGGAATTATTGATGATTTTTTTAATGCAATAAGGCTATATTATATAACTTATGACAACACCTCTGCTTTTCAGGAATCAATAATTATGACATCGCAAAAGATTTCTCTACTTATCACTTAATTACTGTAATATTCGCGAAGATTCGGGTTAACTGAACGCAAGTGTAATGTAGTTATTATTATTAGATTAAAAAATTATAATTTTAATAATACGTTCCCGGTAGGTGTTTGACGATAGTTCTGATGAAGAAAATAAGGAAAATAAGGAAGAGCGGAGGAGAAATAAAGATAGGACTCAGGTGCACTTCTCATAGGCTGACCTTTCGGGGACAACACACAATCACGTGTGGAACAAAAACATATTTCTGACTCACATCAGGATCGAACCCAGGTCTTTCAGTTGAAAGACAAGGCCACTGCCAACCAAGCCACACAAGTCATAAAAGAAGTTGGAACCTAAGTACCACTGCACCTAAGGTTTTACCTGGGCAGGCTAACTGCCTTGCATACCAGCGTGTTTTCCCCAACTTCCCGACTCAGCAGTGACCCAACTGACAGCATTTCATTCAAATTATCCCTTCTGAGTGAATATGATAGAAATAATCAACACACAATCACGTGTGGAACAGAAATGAATTTCTGACTCACATCAAGATCGAACCCAGGTCTTTCAATTGAAAGACAAAACCGCTACCAACCAAGCCACGCAAGTTCTTTTATGACTTGTGTGTCTAGATTGGCAGTGGTCTTGTCTTTCAATTGAAAGACCTGGGTTCGATACTGATGTGAGTCAGAAATTTATATATATATATATATATATATATATATATATATATATATATATATATATATATATATATATATATATATATATTTTTATAAATATTACTGCTGTTCGCCCTCGATGTATTTAGGTGTAGGAATATTAGTCCAATTGACCTCGACAGAGAACATCTCTGCCCGCCGGTAGGGTAGGTAATTTAAAAATAACAATCACCGCAGTAGACAAATGGCGCCGCATAGGCTGGAAAGTTTGTAAACAAAATATGCTAGGGCATTAGGGACCTAAGCCTCAGAGAGGGTTTACGCTCAATGATCCCTAGTTATGGTGGCCCTTAAGCTTTATTCTATGCATTCGACGATGCCTTTGTCAAGGTCGGATTGCCCGGGGCGGTATAAGCCCTCCTCTGGCGGGAACGAAGCGAGGTCGGGTCAGAGAGATCCCAGCGGTCACGGAACCAGGGTGACGCTGCGTGCGTGCCCGAACGATATTCTTTGTTCTTTATTACTTTCTCTCCTACGTCTATCTTAATTAGTGAATTGGGAAGACTGCCAGAATACGACTCCTGAGGTCCCTCGTTTGTGCAGCGACTCGACATTCACGGTAAGTCCGATTCTTGTTGAAGCTTCGTCGATTGACTAGTACTTTTCTGTATTTCACATTATTTCTTTGTTTTCCTCCTTCAGCCACCACTTAGTGTATATGTGTTTACGAAGTCTAGATTAAGCCTAATTATTATATTGTTAGCTTCAACCCCGTTATTCCAGTAAAATACCTAGGATTTAGGGTAAGCAAAATCAGGTTAAATCTCGATGCTTTTGTATGCCTCGCGTCCGAATGTTTGGAAGAACCGTTGCGTTTAAAATCAAATTCATCTCAAATATTCTTTGTTAAGGTTAATAACCCTTAACTGGCGACCTTTGGCTAATTAACGTCTGTCTTTGAGGTTAACTTTTGGCTTCAAGTGACAGGTTACGTGTAATCTTGGTTTGCAGGGCCGTAAAAATTACGTAAATTGAATAATACATGATCAACCAAGACCCTCACACGTAACAATATATATATATATATAGATATTATATATATATATATATATATATTTATATATATATATATATATATATATATATATTTATATATATATATACATACATACACACACACATATATATATATATACACACATTGTGTGAGTGTGTCTATGTCCGTGTTTCCGAAACCTTCGGGAGGTTGTGTAGCGTGGCCTAGTTTATATGAGTTCTCTCTCCTTTCTGTACGTAGAAACTTTCAAAACTGGGTTGGGACATTTGCATGTGTATAGCATTATGCTGTGTACAGTACATATATTACATAATGAAATAAATTTGAATGTTTTTCCTTCTCTTTTAAAGGCTTCCATGTAAAAAAGAATCCATATGGACTTTGCTGCTCTACGTGGCTAGTAAAAGTTTTCGAAGAACCAGCTACTCCAAGACCTTAAGTTTTTGGATGATAGAAATAGCTAAAAATGAGAACAATATTTATAGTATATTCCTATGTATCGGTTATCACTTTGTTTTGACCTCTATAAGATTTCAAATTTTATGGATGAGCTCACTTATTCTATTTGATGATTTTGTGCAATTTCCTTTCAATTATCGGAAGTCGTGTTTGTTTTAATATTATGATAATACAGTTTCTGAATAACATATGCTGCCTTAATTATAATAAAAAAAAAGTATAGAATGAAATAGATACTGACTTGAAAAAATTCATTTATTATAATTAAGATTAGGTATTGAAAGTTGATTAATGTAGCACACCAGCTGCGCAATTACATGATAAGAATTTATCTCATTGGTTACTGATTTATTTCAGGACACAAAGAAGTTTCCACAGTCATTTCAATCTTAGCATACGGATTATGCGATGAAAGTATAATGTTTCAGTTCAGAGACTATGTTTTTGTAATTAGAAGGAATGTGAAATGAACTTAGCGAAATCAAACAGATGTCACTCTCTCTCTGTCTGTCTGTCTGTCTGTCTGTCTCTCTCTCTCTCTCTCTCTCTCTCTCTCTCTCTCTCTCTCTCTCTCTCTCCCCGGCATCAGCAAAAAAAAAAAAACAAAGAAAAGTAACTAAAAGGCAGCTAAAAAATAAAGACTGAAAATATAAATAAGATAATAACCCTAATCACGTGACCAAAGTCGGGATTATTGGCCTTATGAAAAAATATACTTCCATTTCATCGCAATACTATTTTTCCTGAGAACATCATAAGTGTTCTCCTTCTTCGTCCATAGGAGCCACTTTTAGCCATAAAGGAGAAATATTATTATCGTAGACATTATCTTCCCCTCGACCCTCTAAAATGCGGTAATCTATTTCGTTATTTAGCGCCTGGACTCTCAGTACCTAAACTTTTTTCATTATGGAGTGTTCTAAATGTCTAATATATGGAAACGAACGCTATGGTAACATTTATTTAGCACAATGAATAAAAACAGGAAACATTGCCATTCTTTTTCAAGAATTTAATAGCTGCGGATTATAAATCATGTACTCAAAACTAAAATTTTGGAGATTTTCTCTGTCAGTCTCGAATAGACAATTCAATTTGTTTTCTTCTATATTCTGTCTCCCATAGTGTTGTATCTAGTCTCTTACTAATGTAAGTTAACGCTGAAAGTATTTGTTAAAATTATAATCTATGTAGTTGTTGCTATTGTTAAGGTTAATAAAATGCTAGCTATATCCTAGCAGGAGACAAGATAAAGGGAGAGCGAAAACATTTTTTAATCAGAATTTTGGATATGGCATTCATACAAATCTGCATAATATGTAAAACAAATAAAACAAAGGTTCAAAATGGAAAAGCACGAAACTTGTTTCTTCAGTTTTCATGACATTTGCTCCTTAGACGAATGACAATCCAAGAACCATCTCTACCGGTGACATAGAACACGGGAAAGCTTTTTGCACCTAGTAGAATGTTTACATTGTGAACTAAAGTCCACCTCACGCGGTGCACTGTAGGCATTACATAGGTTTCTTTGCAGGGTCACTTAAGTCCCTTACTGCAACTCCTTTCGTTCCCTTTACTTTACGATCGTTCATATTCTTATTCTTCCATCTTACTTTCCACCCCTTCTTAACTGCAAGGCTTTCCTCCTGTTACACCTACCTTTTTACTCTCAGTTTCCCTTTCAGGGCTGAGTGACCTTATAGGTCCCAGCGCTTGGCCTTTGGACTAAATATTATATTCCAAAATTCCAATCCCTAAAGGAGGCAAGCATATTGACGTAATATAATACCACTCTCTTTCACTCATCTTAAATGACTGCGTGAAGAGGTAACCCTCGGCTCTTAGATTTCCTTCACTAACTGACAAAGAGAATGTTGATCCTGAAAAGGATTCTGTCACGCCTGAAAGAAACGCCGACAATATATGAAGAGTGAAAAGATGAAAGAATGTGAATAGTGAAATGCTGATACCAGTAAGGCACAAAAGAAAAAAAAGCAATTTGACTAAAAGTCGTGTCACCTCTTACGTTACGACAGAGAACGTTTTCTCACCGTCTGAATCGGAAAAGACGGAAGTGGAGAAAATGACTATCGACCTCCAATAAACAAGAATATCGCGAGAGTTAAGTCTTGGAAATGGTGCGTGTTTTCCTAAATGGAATTTTCTTTCTATGAATTATTGGTCTCTGCATATTACATTACGTGGCTGTTCCAAGTAAAAAGAACTTACGATGACAGTTGTATAGATGTAGGAGTCCATAAATTCATGAATGAAGTTTTATGTGAATAAAACACATTCGAATGCAGGACTTCACTGTTTCTTGATTTCTTAATACTGAAAATCTTGTCACTACATGAAATGATTACATAACTGCTATACGGTATATTGACAGTTCAAGAGGCTTTAAAATGAGACTTTCTATGATTAGACGATCAATTAGGGGTAGAGATCGAATTCTGGTTAAGATCGTACTTATCAGGACTAAAAATCGTTCTCAGTACACGTGAAGGATGACGATGAAAAGAAATGTCCTCAATGACTTTACTAAAGTACACATTTATATATAGACAAGATCATAAAGTCGATAAAAGCAAGTACACATACTTTGGGATTTCTTTTCTATTTCATTTAGTGTATCCGGTCACCGAGGTATCTGTGTGGGCAGCGCGGCTAAGAGATAAGTTTCACCTGGTTCAAAAGGAGAGTAACTTTGATTCCAGGTCTTTTTCTAATAGACAAAAACCATGTCAGCCTGTATTGCAACGGAGCCTCTCATGTAATTACCTTAGGTCAACCAAGTTCAAGTAAGCCAGGAAAACTTTATTACTTCCAAGGACAAAATCTTCCAGTGCATCAAGAATGATTCTTCTTGTTAGAAAAATAATAATGTTGGTTGGGTGTTTGATCATAAACTCTGCTGCTGATCAGCTATCCTCTTCATATCTAAGATGAGGGAGCTAAGCACATGCACTCCTTCAGCATTAATTACTGACTATAATCTATTTGATGCAAGGGACATAATCATACACTTGGTATGAGGAGGTACAGTCGTTATTCTCTTCTTTGTTTTGGAATTAATTCCTGGTTTGCGGATTGAAGAGGTAAAAAAATAATTGCTAGACTATAAGACATATTAAAAACAAATACATGAGAAATAAAGTTTACTGTCTATCTATCTATCTATCTATCTATCTATCTATCTATCTATCTGTCTATCTATTTATATATAAATATATATACACACGTATATATATATATATATATATATATATATATATATATATATATATATATATATATATGATCAATTCATATTTACATATATATTATGAGATTTACAAATCCACTGGAAATCTTTTTCCTGCCTGCTATCGACTTCGTTCAATTGAATGCCCTTTTCACACATGGAGCATTTGAAGCTATTCCCCAAAGTTTCTTCGTTGTGCAAAGCCCAGAAACAATATATTTCCGTTGTTAACAAAACCTCCAGGCGATCAAACTGTGGGCACTCCTCCACCCATCTGCTAGACAGTAGGCTTTTTATCCTCACAGTTCCCATGTGAGGATTCCGAACACGCCAGCCGAGCAATTTTATCAGCTTTTTGGGCCGTTTGCATCTACAGTAAACTATGGGACTGTTTTCTCGAACCTAAGTGATCAAACCCTCTGGGTGCTCTGCTATACTAATTCTCTCTCTCTCTCTCTCTCTCTCTCTCTCTCTCTCTCTCTCTCTCTCTCTCTCAGATGGATTTCAATTCTCTTTGTTCTACAATGTATGAACACAATATGATTAGGTAATTTTACTAGTTATATATATATATATATATATATATATATATATATATATATATATATATATTTATATATATATATATATATATATATATATATATATATGTTTATATATATAATATATTTATATGTGTGTGTGGTTCTGTGTGTGTGTGTTCGTGTGGGCTTGCCTGTATACATGTATAAGCTCTAAAGATCTTCATTTCTGTCATGTCGGCATTTAAAGATCCAGATTGAAGGAGACCCGTGTCCACATAGGAAATGTTGCTTCATATATTATTTGAACTACATAGACATTTAAAAAAATTTTTATGCAGTGTCAATTTAAATCTAGACAAGAAGCAAAACCACAGCTGATGAATGAAATAAAACAAATCAGTTTCAGCAATAAATTTAAGAAAAAGTTATAACTGACAGGGCAAGAAGGCATATGCTTAGACACACGATTACACACTCTCCAATACACACATACGCACATACACACACATTCCCACACACACACACACACACCCTCACAGATATTTAGACTTTTGCACGCTCTAGCACCAACAACTGGAATAAAATGCCTGTTGAAAAGTCAGTCTCATTATGGAAAACTATTGGGAGCTATGTACATGGCCACTAACAGAAGTGTGTGAGAGAGAGAGAGAGAGAGAGAGAGAGAGAGAGAGAGAGAGAGAGAGAGAGAGAGAGAGAGAGAGAGAGAGAGAAATTTTACGAAGATGAAATAAAGCAGATGGACACATAATAGCAAAATCTATAAGGAATCGAAATTTCACCAGGATCTTCTCAGAAGGTTATATTCGCTAAATGTCAGATCACATAAGCTTATAAAACGATCTACCCAACCACCACCTCTGTTATTCTTTTCCCTTAGGTTATCAAGATGAACTTAAGACTAATTTGTCGTATAAAGTAAGTCGATGTATCTGCTAATACTTACCAGAAGGTAGCCCGCCCCCTGGGATCACGGTCTGGTGGAATATAGGGAGCTTGCCGTCTGATGTGAGATGACAGGCAACTATAGTGTCCTGGTTTTCAGAACCTGAATTCGACGAGAATATTATGTACAACAGAGCCGTAATCTCCTTATAGCTCTCTTGATATCTGACAGGACCGAAGGACTTATCATGTATAATTCAAGTAAGATGTAAGTCATTCCCAATATCAAGTGAGTTTAATATTTACTAAGTATTTTTGTTTATTATTGGAGAGGTAAAAATACCATGTGCAAAAGTAACAAACTGGTATGGATATCTAGTTAGGTTTACTTCGATTCCCAGTACAGAAGCTGAATGTAATACATGTATGTATATATATATATATATATATATATATATATATATATATATATATATATATATATATATATATATATATATATATATGTGTGTGTGTGTGTGTGTGTGTGTGTGTGTGTACAAAGAATAAGAGCGAGTGTCTTAATTTATATTTTATCAGAATGTAATAATACCCTTTCCTAAAGTGACGAAGTGTAATGTTTAACCAACTTCGGCAGTTCATAATTAGGTTTCGAGTGTAATTATAGTGAGATACATGAATATCTTTGGATAGATGAGTCATAATGTTGATAAGACTTATTATGATGGAATTATTTTAATGAATATTAATAACGGAAGACACTTACCGTTAATTGGTTCCGTTTAGGTCATATGAAGGGTAATAATTAGGTTAATCATTTTGCATCCTGCAAAGAAGCTAGTTAGAGCCTTTCCTTTTATGAGTATCTCTCCATTTCTTAAATTGAAATATTTTTTCCCTTTATACAGTTTTATAGATGCTTACACCAAGTATATATTTACATGTTTTTATTATTGCATTAACCTGTGTATATCCTATCGAGTAGGTTGGCAAAAACACAAAAAATTTGACAATTCGATTATATCATGTTCGAGAGATCATCTTATTCTTTGTAAGCTAGAATTTCAAGTCAATGGCCCCTGCGGGCTTCTTCCCTATGAATAGGGTTCATCTTCTGAATAATAATAATAATAATAATAATAATAATAATAATAATAATAATAATAATAATAATAATAATAATAATAATAATAATAATAATAATAATCTGTCTCTTTTACAATAAGATGTCACTAGGTAATTTATTATTTCATATTATTATTATTATTATTATTATTATTATTATTATTATTATTATTATTATTATTATTATTATTATTATTATTATTATTCAGGAGATATTGTGACGCCAGTTTTAATAGCCACAAATCAATCAATTATTCAGAAGATTAAACCTCTTCATATGGAACAGGCCCACAGAGACACTGACTTTAATTTCAAGCTTCCACAGAATTTGTTTGTAGTTCTGCAAATCTAGTTTTTACCCTTTTATTGAAAATCTGTCAAAAAATGTGAAAAAATGGTCACAGTGAAAATAGGTAAAAAAAAACGGTGAAAATAGCCATAATCAGCGAAAAACGGACGTTCATGGAATGGTCCTATGCTTTAATTACGGATTTGCTTCCTGACGTAGTGCAAGACTTGTCTGAATAAACGATCAAACTCTTTATATATATACATATATAATTTGTATTATATATATATATATATATATATATATATATATATATATATATATATATATATATATATATATATATATATATATATATATGATTTAAATTTACGTAAACAGTTATTTTTCAACTTGTGTATTTGGCCCATAGGGAGGAAGAGAGGGGAAACACTGAATATCGACGTTCGCTGCCGGTGTAACTATTCAAAAGGTACACCATATATATATACTGTATATATATACTGTATATATATATATATATATATATATATATATATATATATATATATATATATATATATATATATATATATATATATATATATATATATATATAAGTTACACCTACAGATTCAACATTCCTTTCGAAATGCTACGTAACATGTTTCGCGGCCTAACTCCAGAAGACGGGGTAAAGTTACACCTACAGATTCAACATTCCTTTCGAAATGCTACGTAACATGTTTCGCGGCCTAACTCCAGAAGACGGGGTAACCCGCAACTCTTTCTCTCCCCTCTCTCTCTCTCTCTCTCTCTCTCTCTCTCTCTCTCTCTCTCTCTCTCTCTCTCTCTCTCGCACTTAACCCACAGATTCTCTCTCTCTCTCCAACACCATCCTCAAAATGGATACTCTAAGGAAACACAATCTTTCCTACATAAATAAATTTATTATCAAACAAACCCAACAAGTAATGAATTAACAAAGAAAAGATTAAAATGCATAATAAATGAATTACCAAGTCAAAAATAGTCTAATTCAAGATTTAATCTTGCTCTGGCTAAAAGCCTTTACACTCAAAACTCCCACACACACTCCATCTTAGACATTATACGTCTAGCCTTAAGTCAACCACAGTGAAATAACCCACTAAACTGCAAAGATTGCAGTGTCCTTTCTCTATAACCACAGCACCCCACAGACATCTGTTGAAAATCAAACAAATAGTAATCTCCCACAAATACACAAGTGTAAGACAAGCATGTTATATAATAATGAAAGTCTAAAATGCATGGTTAACCAATGTCAAATCAGAACACAATAAAATAGAATATTAAAGTGACATAAATGACTATGTCCAATTCTCCCCACAAATTCATAAGTGTCTTGGATATGGTAAATTCACGAGTTCACAGTCCACACAGAAAAAAAAGAGAAGTCTGGATTTACCTTAACTGCCGGTTTCTAAGAGACTGGAAACACACAAAGCCACGTCTGGACGATATCGCTCTCGCTAAGTTAATAATCAACCAGACCTAACTTTTGGGCACAATTAGACATAATCTCCATTTTTCTAACGCACGAACTTACGTACTTGCATACCAACTCGGTCGGTTGCCTCACATATCAGCGACAATATTGTGTGTTCATCGAGCCAAAACAGCTGAAGCAATCGAACTATCTGCTGACTGCAATGATTTTGCAACTGTGCGACCGTCCTAGTTCCACCTTATAGCTTCTCTTTTGTTTCATCACACTATGGCTGAATATACACAGTAATTCTAAAATCAAACACATTACCCCAATATATATATAATATATATATAATCAAAACGGATGTTTACTGTCACGTTATTATAAATGTAAAAGAACGCATATGCAGAAAAACAATTTTATTATAATTTCTCCCTGGAAAAAATAGATTTTAACCCAAGCCTAATTTGATCCTTTGAACCACATCTGGAATAAACATAGCAAGAGATTCCATATGAACACGAGGTGCTTTATGTCGTATTTATTTGGGTAATGACTCTGAACCTCAAGGAATTCCCGAGGCCTTAAGAAACTCACGTCGACATCATAAATACAAATGTCAACTTTGTTTTTAAATTTTATTTTTATGTAGCGCTTCCAGCTCATCCTATCATTATAATTATACACTACCCATTGTCTTAAGTTGCTCATAATGGCTAAGTACTTATCGTCAATATGGATCCTTCAAGTATTTTCTTTTAAATTTTATTATAAGTGGGGTCAAAATGCCTACTTATTTCGGGTGAGGAATGCTGATAGGTTACAATTTTATTGCCATCGTGGATTACTTTTAACCTCATAAGTAACTGTCATAAATTATTTCGTCTTTCCTAGAGCTAAATTAACATTTATTTAAACCGAAAAAAATGTATAGGGATTTGTTAAATGAAAAAGTTTAAATTAAAGTCAAGATAAAACACAATTATTCGAAATTTAGGTCATTTGTTTTACTTGGCTATCAAATTCTTGGCCGGGAGGATTGGTTCTTTAGTGTAATATAGAATATATTAGATTAAGCGTATGTCCAGCAACAATGAAAATCTCGAAACCGGCTTGGGGTACGATGAATGCTTGACCAATTCATTAAAAAAGTTTACAGGATTAAATATTCTCAGTGACTGAAGACAGAAGACCATATTAAATGGAGTATGGGTCGTATAAACAAACCTTATATTTACACTTTTGTTAATATTCAGTATTACTCTTACAATTAGCAATCCCTTCGCTGGCGCCTTTATGTATTCTGTACAAACTATTATTATTATTATTATTATTATTATTATTATTATTATTATTATTATTATTATTATTATTATTATTATTATTATGAGTTGCCGTTCACTCTTCCTTATTAGCACACTGTACCTGAATTCTTTATTTGAGTAAGGTTTCCTGCTGAAAAATAACTTATTATTATTATTATTATTATTATTATTATTATTATTATTATTATTATTATTATTATTATTATTATTATTATTATTTTTATTATTATTATTATTATTATTATTATTATTATTATTATTATTATTATTATTATTATTATTATCATCTGCAATTTTATTAGTAATCATTCATTATCGTAATTTTTTAGCTTGTGCATCTAAATTTTCTATATTCTATTGTGTCTACCTTCTGTATGTCTATATATGGCCCTAAGCTTTAAAAAAGGATGTTATTATTATTATTATTATTATTATTATTATTATTATTATTATTATTATTATTATTATTATTATTATTATTGTTATTATTATTATTATTATTATTAGGAAGGTTTTTGTGCGCTCGTTTATTATTACAAAATGTTTGATCTTGTGTATCTACATTTTGGGTATTGTTTTGTACTGTATGCATTTTGTCTATCGCTGTATATGGTCCTGCGTAGAAACAAAAGATATTATCATTATTATCATTCTCTAAATACACTATCAATATTGCACATAATGCTGGATAGGATTGATGACTATTGCGTCGTCTGAATTGGTTTCCGATCCTCTCGGAGGATGTGTGTTGGTTCCAGACCGGAGTCTGATTTACTCGTCTCCATAATTCGCCTGAAATCGCTCTCCTGTGTCATGGCGACGATAACGACGTCACATTTCCCCTCGTGGCCTTTTGGATCCAGATTTGAGTGCCGAGGAATATGTTGAATCTTCCCCTGACACAGGAACGAGATATGATAATCAAATATGTTTAATTTAAGAGTAAACTTGGCCACTGGAAAATTATGGAATTCGTCTGGATTACTTTTACTTGTTATTTTGGTCCGTCTTCTGTATTTCTGAATTGGAATTAACGCAGAGTGTAAACGTCATCTGCTGTCGGAGTGTCTGGTTTCTTGCCGAAGGTCAAAGACACAAATGTAATTTCACAGTAAGAAAACAACTGAGAGAATTATACTTGTATGACTATTTCAACTATGCGAAGTATATTTACTATACTATTCTCTTAGTCTGTCTGTGTCTGTCTGCCTGTCTCTGTCTCTACCTAAAACCATGCGAACTTTTTTTTATTTCTTTTCGTTAAGTTTGTGTTCGTACAAGTTAACTGTAGTCCTATTAAGGTAATTTACTTAACTGGTGTGGGAATTTTAAAAACTTCTTTTATTTCATATCAGATTTGAATAATCATGATCTGACTGCAATCGCAGGCTATGAGATAAAGTTTTTTGTTATATGATAGAAATGATGTATTAATTATTGATGTACGTTTATATGATACATGCGTAATGTCAATTTATAGTTAGATAGATATTTCTATTTAAATGCAAAAGCAGGTGAACGAGAAAAATTCGGCATTCTTCTTAAGCATTGCATAAAACAATAACGAAAAAAGTCTTGTGAAAGTGTGTTTTAAATGGGCTTCATGGTATGAGATACATATTTCTCAAGATCATTTACATAGGTATGCTTAGAAAAGAAAATATGCTAGGAGGAGAATAATAGTTCCGTTTGATTTAATAATGACAAATGGAGTGTCTGGAGTATATATGCTTATTATCTAGAATTCACAAACAGTTAAAATGAAAAAGCTCACTTAAGAAGCAGAGGGGAAAATGTGCCAGTAAAGGTAATTATGGAAAGAGTTTCATAAGAAGTGAGTTATAACAGCATATAAAAGTGAAAATAAATAAGATGTGAGATACAAATTGGTGTAAGATTAGATAATGAATATGTCAAATTCTGTGTGGATGTCGTGAGGTCAGTAGTGATATCAATTTAATGATAAATTTAGCTTCGCTTTATTTACTTTCCTATGGAAAATAGGTTCACAGACAAAGATTATAAATTGAAACTGTAAATTTATGTGTATTTTTTTCCTGGAAAAACCAAATTATGACTTTTTTTTGTTTTTAGGTTCAAAGTGAACAGTTAAGTTTACATTAAGTTCTGGTCTACATCTGGACCAGAACTCTAAAGATAACATTAAAGCAAATGAATTTGTCAACCCGGAATTCTTTTTCAGTCGTGTCCATCAACACTGCGGTAAAAAAGAAAAAGAAATTAGTTCTCCTAAAGTTGCGGCAAATGAAATTTCTGACGTAGAACACATTCACAAGATTTATAACTTTTTCAATTAACCCTTTCTCCAGTTGCGTGCAACGGGATAAATCTGCGCACCAGTACTGTATAAACAGTAATCAAAATAGTAAATCGTACTCTCTCTCTCTCTCTCTCTCTCTCTCTCTCTCTCTCTTTTCTATGGTTTTGGTCTGGTTAATTATGACTTATATCTTTCATATGAGAAATATTTAAAGCAAAGAGATCATAACAGTAAACAAAAAATCTAAAATTCGGAAAAAGTTGAAATGCGAAGCAAATAGCGTAGCGTGTGTCATAAATATACTGTCAAGAGATACTTGCAGGAATAGACAGTTCTTTGACATACAAGCTTTTAAAATTTCCTAAAATTTGTTCTGTATGTCTTAAATATTTTCTCTGATGTTGAAAAAACAAACTTAAAATTTCGAAGACTTTCGTGGATGAATGGGTCAACATCACAAATAAACAGTGTAAAGAACCACTGAGAAATATGATAATTTATCTTATTAGTTTTCCGTGTATCCTGAAATATGAAAAGACAAGTAATAAAAAAAATGCTCAGATTACTAGTGTTTGTAAGAAATGCGAAAACTCATTTTAAAAGTGTGTAAAGGAAGCATAAATGGAATTATGTGACCTGAGAAGAACCGTGAGTCACTCTCATT